>QZLH01000510.1:28160-81775 GCA_003833135.1 Oehlia diaphana | reverse complement strand
TTTTATTTTTTTTTTTTTTTTTTTTTTTTTTTTTTTAAAAAAAAAAAAAAGATTTGTAGTGTATTTTGTATTATTTTACAAAGTATTTTTCTGTATTCTTTTTAGCATAGTTTTTTTTTGTACAGAAAACAATAATTGTTTATTTTTAATACTACATGAATAAAACAATATCTAAATCTGGAGAAAGATGGTTAGATGGTCAAAAATTCAAACCTTTTTCAATAATCATATATGTAAATAAACTCTTTAAATAAATAATTTATTTTTGTTACAATTTTTCAAATAAATAATTAATAATATTTTTGTCTGATATTATAAACTATTAAAATAATCCGTAAACTCTTCCCGTTTCAGTATCTATATCAACGTCATAAAAACAAGGTCGCTACATTTTTTTTAAAAAAAAAATCATTAAAAAACATTTATTAACAAGTCGTCGTCGACAATAAATATTGATGATAAACTTACTGTTGGTAATCCTGGCATAGTTTGCATTTCACCTAACAAAGGATATAAAAATCCTGCACCAACAGACGCTCTAATATCACGTACAGGTACTACAAAATCTTTTGGTACGCCCTTAAGTTTAGGATCATGTGATAACGATAAATGCGTCTTCGCCATACATATGGGTAATTTGTCGAATCCCTATAAAAAAAAAGTTAATTAAAATTAGCACGAAATTAATATTAAAGAGAAGGTTACAACGTATTACCTGATTTGTATAGCTTTGAATTTTTTCTTGGGCTTTATCACTTAATTGAATTCCAGCAGCTCCATACATTTTCTTAGCAATAATTTCAATCTTTTCTTCAATAGATCTATCTAAATTGTATAAAAATTTAAATTCTTCTTTGCTATCCTTAGTACTTGAACTAGTAACTTTTACTATAGATTTAGCTAATTCTAATGCGCCTTTGCCTCCGAATTCCCAATGTGAAGAAGGTATAGCATCATTAGCTCCAGCTTCTATGGCTTTTTTACGGATTAATTCTGTTTCAGCTATACTATCCGTAATAAAATGATTTATTGCTACTATAACTGGTAATCCAAACATCTTTGCGTTTTGAATATGTTTAACAAGATTTTCGCAACCCTTTTCTAGCATTTCAAGATTTTCTTTTATATAAACTTCAGGTAATGGTTTACCAGGTACAACCTAAATTAATATCCAAATGAATAAGTTCATTGAAAAAATCTCACAAATCTCATTATTATTAAACTCACCTCAGGACCACCTCCATGCATTTTAAGAGCTCTTACAGTAGCAACGAGGACAACAGCATCAGGCACTAATTCAGATGTTCTACATTTAATATTGAAAAATTTTTCCATTCCAATATCGGCACCGAATCCGGCTTCAGTAACAACATAACCACATTTCTCCTTCTCTTCTCCCTCCTCAATTCCAACCAATTTTAAAGCAATTTTATCCGCTAATATAGAATTATTACCATGAGCAATATTAGCAAAAGGCCCAGCATGTACAAATACAGGAGTACCTTCAAGAGTTTGCATAAGATTAGGTTTTATAGCATCTTTCATCAATACCGTTAATGCTCCTCCTACACCTAAATCATCAGCTGTTATAGATTTTATGCCTTCTCCCCTGTCAAAACTACTGGCTATTACCATTCTACCTAATCTTTCTCTCATGTCTGCTAATGATGTACTTAAAGCTAGAACTGCCATACATTCTGATGCTACTGCTATATCAAATCCCGTTACTCTCGTTTGATCTTTTTCTGTTGGACTTTGTCCTATTGTAATTTTACGTAAAAATCTATCACTTGTATCAATAACTCTTTGCCTATATTTTTATTAATTATTTTTGTTAATAATATTGCTTCTATAAGTTTGCAAAAAAAAAATCAACTGAATGATAAAAATTTACCATGTTATTGTGTCAGGATCAATATCCAACCTGACTAATGTTTGAATTTCTTCCGAGGTTAAGTCGTCAGGATTTGTTTTATTAATACCAAGTTTGTGTAATCTTTTAAGCATAACAGGTGCGAAACTACGAACTCCATTTTTAGGTGGACATAATCTGCTATATAAAGCCTTTATATGATCAAATTTAAAGAATTACACAAAATTAATAATAAAGTGTATATATCTATATATATATCTTTTTTTTTTTTAAAAAAAAAAAAAAAAAATATTATATCAAACACATTAAACTTACTTTATCTGACTGAGTTTTTTCATGAAACATCCGTGCGTCAATTGCGGCAGCTATAATTAAATCAAGCTTAGCAAGCGCATAGAACATTGCATCGCGTAAAACACGGATGAATTATTATTACCTAATAAGTTATTAGCGGCAACAACTGCATGGATGTCACCAGTTAAATGTAAATTAAATTCGTCCATAGGTATAACTTGCGCATAACCTCCACCTGCTGCACCACCTTTAATGCCAAATGTTGGTCCTTGTGATGGCTGTCTTACACATGCAAACGTAGGTTTTCGTAAATGCGCTCCTAATGCTTGTGCTATTCCTATCGTGGTTGTTGATTTACCTTCTCCGAGTGGCGTGGGAGTAATTCTATCAATATATAGCACGTGACATATGTAATTGACTGTGAAATTAAAAAAAGAACCAAAAGTAAAATCAAATATACCCAGTGACTACAATGTATTTTCCATTTTTTTTTGACTTTAATCTTTCAAGTACGGAAAGATTAACTTTCGCTTTATATTTTCCATACAATTCGTACTATAACAAAAGAATTAGCTAATTTGTATATTTAAGTTTAAAAAAAAGACATTTTATACCTCACTTGGGGCCAATCCCAATTCTTCAGCCAAAACTTTAATAGGTTTAGGGGTTTGAGCAGAAGCAATATCTATATCACTCGGTACAGGAGATAAAAGCTCCAAAGGAAGTAAAGAAATATCTCTTTCTCTAGATTCTTGCAAAAATCTTTTTGCACTTTCAACAGTATTTTGTAATAACATTGCTACTGTCATCGGTCCTACACCACCAGGTACTGGGCTTATATGAGATGCTACAGCTGATGCACTAGAAAACTCTACATCTCCTACCCATCTTACTCCACATTGTTTGGAAGAATCTAGGAAATTTAATGCGGATTGAATTTAACAAGAATTTACCGTGCATATGCTGAATAAATAATGCAATATACTTGCCTTCAATTGCGTTGGTGCCAACATCAATAACTACCGAACCAGGTTTTATCCATTCTCCTTTAACAAATTCAGATTTTCCTATGGCGACTATAAGTATATCCGCAGTCTTGATCTATGACAAATAAAAATTTTAAACATTTCATAAAAAGCTGTAAATGTGGATTAAAAATGGTGGAATACAAACTAATTCGGGAAGATTTTCGGTCTTTGAATGACATAATGTAACCGTAGCATCGCTACGTGATAAAAGTGTAAAAACAGGAAATCCCTAGACAATGGATATTTTCAATCAACTCAAATGATTAATGTTACTTTTTTTAAGCGAATATTTACGAAATGTTATGACAAATTTCCTTACGACGATATCACTACGACCGATCACAACCGCATGTTTACCAGAAATCTTAATGCCTATGAACGAAAATTACTCGTTAAATTAACAATTCTATACCTAAATATGTAATTTAAAAAAATAATAAAATACCAGATCGTTTCAATAATTCAAGAATTCCTTTAGGAGTACAAGGTAAAAACAAAGGTTCACAATTTCTTTTAGCTAAATTTCCAAGATTAATTGCATGCAATCTGATGTACATTTACATATTATTATTAGTGATTAAATTAATTGGTCAAAACATATTCGCAAAATAAATTACCCGTCAACATCCTTTTTTGGACTGATAGTTTCAACAACGTTTTTTTCATTAATGTGTGATGGTAATGGTAGTTGAACTAAAAATCCGTGAATTGTGGGATTATCATTTAATTCACGGATTGAGGCTAAAAGCTAGAGTCCACGTCACGTGAGTAACAAACCAAGTGAGTTTAAATTATCCAAATTATCTATAAATAATGTAAATAACTACAAACCTCGCTTTCCGTAATAGAATCAGCTTTCTTGTGTAGCGTGAATTCGATTCCCGCCTAATGGGATTATGTTCTCCGATTTGTAACACAAATCACGCGCCATTGAAATCACGAGACGTCACTTTAAAAATACTTACTTCTTTAGCAGCCTTTTCTTTTTGTCGAACATAAACTGTGGAATCCTCTCTTCCACCAACTTGAATTATAGCAAGACGAGGGCTAAAATTCGGATATTTTTGCTTCAATTCTCTAATTTCATTCTTAATTTGGTTTCGAATGTCCCTAAAAAAAATAAAAAAAGTCAAATATATTTAAATTTTCCATTTAGTAAATTTTACTTGGATAGTTCGCTTTTTTCTTGTTAATAAAATGATAATAATTACTTTGCAATAGCTTTGCCGTCAATTAGTTTTGCCATTTTTAGTTTATGTTGAATTTTATTTGGTATATTTAAAAAAAATCTTCGCGAATTCAATAAAAGCACTGAACTAGACGTAATCATTTCAGATTTTTTTCAAACTAGCGTTTAACGAAATAAGCGACAATTGATCTTCCGTTACACGAAAATGATGATCTTCGAATACGAAACTGGCGCGTCTAAGCTTTCTCCTTTGCCTCTTGCTTTTTATTTTCGCGTTTACAATATAGCATGGGAGTTAAAAATTTAACAAAATTATTACAACGTTATGCGCCGAATTCAATTAAACAAAAAATAATACAAGATTATCAAAATAAAACATTGGTATTAGATGGAAGTATATTTTTACGTAAATTCGTATACACTTTTAGTTACGAAAATGAAGAAATATTACATCCTCATATTTATGGATTTTATAGGCTACTTTTATTTTTAAAGCAAAATAGTATCAACCCTATATTTATTTTTGATGGCAAAGAAAGAATAAGTGAAAAAAGAAAAGAAATTGCTAAACGTAAAACAATGGCAGAAAAATTATTGCGGAATTGGAATTTTGAAAAAATGAGAAAAGATAGAGTTGGAAAATGGAAATTAGTTGTCAAAGAATTGGATAATATAGGGGAAACTAAACATCAATATGTTACTTCTGGAATTAAACAGGTTATTGGAAATGTACTTACACAACCTTCACCAGCTTCAACTGCTAAGATTGATATTACATCTGTTCCTGAAGTAACAGCGACACTACCATCTCCAATTAAGGCAGACGTTCATTCAACTAAGACGGACATTCATTCAATTAAGACAGACATTCCTCCAATTAAAACAGACATGCATTCAATTAAAACAGACATGCCTTCAATTGTAAGAACAAAACAAGATTCTATGTTATGGTCATTGCAAAAAATGATTGTACTTGTAATGCATGTAATGAAAGCTTTGGCATTAGAGTACAATAAACCAATTCAAATACCAACCAACCAAATTATTACTCCAAAAGTAACAGATGATTTAATAGTAAAGGAAGATATTAAATCAAAATCCAAAGATTTTAAAGCTGTTGTTAAAGAGAAAGTTAAAAAGATAAAAAAGGTTACCAAAGAAAAGGTTAAAGTAACAACATCTATAATTGATGAACCTGTTATGAAGACAATAACTGATCTAAAAGATGAAAAAAAATTCAGAGAGATATATCCAGATTTTGAACCTTCAGCAAGTGATGTTAAATTAAAAGAAGACATGGAACAAATCATAAAAATGACAATTCAAGATACAAAAAAATTAGCAACGGATAAAAATTTTACAAAAGCTCAACGTGAGGTAGGGCTTATGGAAAATTTACTTGTAGATTCTGTTCTATCAGGGAATAAAAATTCAGAAACATTTGAAGCACTAGAAGCAAAAAATCATAATCTAGCAGCTGCATACGAGAAACGTGTGATTCCTGTTACATGGAAGATGTATTTAGAATCTATTAATTTTATTAGAACTAGGGGAATTCCTTGTATAGTGTTAAATGGACATGAAGCAGAGGCCATGTGTGCATCATTAGTTACTCATGGATTTGCAGATGCTACGGTATCAGAAGATATGGATACAACGATATTTGGAGATGGAATTTTATTAAGACAGTTTTTTAAAAAGAATAAACCAATTGTAGAAATTTCACCCGTTGAAGTAAAAAAATCATTAGAATTATCCCATGATCAATATATAGATTTATGTATATTATGTGGAACTGACTTTGCCGGAACTATACGTAATGTTGGTCCTGTAACGGCTTTAAAATTAATTAAACAATACGGTTCTATTGAAAATATTTTACCGGATCTTAAAGATAGGTATTTAGCGGCCCCTGATTATATTGTCGAAGTCGAAGCTGCAAGAAAATTATATAAAAATCCTCCTAAAATAACACAAGATATACGCGATCAATTAGAATTTAATACCGAGAATCCTGATGAATTTAATCGTTTATTAGAAAAGTTTGATATTGATTCCACGATTAATGAGCCGTTAGACTATAACGTTATTGTTTATGGTGTAAATTCGGCCGAGGCTATTGATAGTAAATATTTAGGACCCGATCCGTTTTCCGCTAATGAACTTCAATACCGCAGTAATATGTAAGAAAAAAAGATAATAAAAAACTAACTTTGTAACATAACTTATGTCACATGATTAAAATCTAGGTACAGTAATTATAAACTCGAAAAAGATGTTTTTTGTATAGAGATATCACCCAAGGAAATTATAATGCCACATTTAAAAGATTTATTTTGATAACATTACATTTGTTCCGCAATACAACACCAAACAAATAATAAACAAATAATAATCCGGAAAGAATTATTCATTTTCACTATCTTGATCAGATATTTTTACGAGTAAAATTACGAAATTTATAGATGGAAAGAATGAGCAATTTTTACCCATTAATTTGTCACCATTTACCATTACTAAAAGAGCCTTCCTTAATAGGATAAAACCAATCTTACAACGCCAATAGGTTGATTGACATTTGTTAAACAAGGATAAGAAAACTTTATTTTCCCAAAAGAATCTATTTATGAAACAACAGGAGCATATATATATTTCACAGGTTCACATGACATTTTAGTTAGTTATTGGCTGGGGTTTGCGTAATTTCTTATTTATTTAAAAAACGCCAAAATAAACATTTTCTTTCTTAGGAGTTCTTTATTCCGAAAGTTCCGTTCCCGCTTATATTTTATATATACCTATTAGTTCCTTAATAAACGAAATATTTTTTTTCTTTCGTTTGTATTTTATCTACAGAACCCGTTGTTGTTCAAGTATTTTAATGATGCTGGCAAAAAAGTTTCTTCTTGTTGCAACTTTTCTCTTTACCTCTACTGCTGCTACGCCCTATCACAATTCTTACTACTCAGAGAATGTTGCTCCTTTAGTGTCTTCAGAATCAGCTCAAATAATTCCTGACTCTTATATTATCGTATTCAAGAAACACGTTGATGAAGTAAAAGTTAAATATCACCATAGCTGTGTTAATGACTATGTCTCTGAGGAAAAGAGGGACCTTTCAAAGAGAGGTTTATTAGATGATTTTATATCTGGTATCAAACACACATTTGATTTCGATAATTTCCAAGGCTATTCTGGTAGATTCTCTAAAGAAGTTTTAGATAAGATCAGACGCAGTGACGAGGTAAATATTCTAACCTTAAGAATACGTGAAAAAAAAAGTTGTTAATCTTTTAACCAAAGCAACAATATATAATGTGATTTTGGTGTCCAAAATTGGAAATCAACGGAACATAATTTTGATCATTTTTCGTTTTGCTTCCACCTTAGGTCGCTTATGTTGAAAAAGATCAAATGGTTTATGCCACTGAACTTCAAAAAAATGCCCCATGGGGATTAGCTCGTATTTCTCATCGCTCAAGATTGACTTTTGGCACGTTCAATAAATACTTATATAACGAAAACGGTGGAGATGGTGTCACTGTTTATATCATTGATACCGGCGTCAATATCAATCATGAGGACTTTGAAGGTCGTGCTGTATGGGGTATAACTGTCCCTCAAGGTGACGAAGATATCGATGGAAATGGCCATGGTATGTATATTTTCCACGTGATTTAATATTCAATAAATGCGATTTAATGGAATCTTTATTAAATCATAATAGGAACACATGTCGCTGGTACTGTCGCTGGTAAAAGTTTTGGTGTTTCCAAAAGATCAAAGATCGTAGCTATTAAAGTCTTACGTTCAAATGGTTCTGGTACCATGTCTGATGTAATTAAGGGTGTCGAATACGCTGCTCAATTTCATCTTAATGAAAAAGAAAAAGCTCGCAAAGAACGCAGAGTATTCAAAGGTTCAGGTGCCAATATGAGTTTGGGAGGTGGAAAAAGTCGAACTTTAGATGATGCTGTCAATGGGGTGAGAATTTAACGCAATATTTGTGTTATGTATTTATGAATATGCGATTTAATATCATTTTTTTTTGTTTTTTTTTTAAAAAAAATAGGCTGTTAGTGTTGGCCTTAACTTCGCTGTTGCCGCCGGAAATGATAATCGTGATGCGTGTGACTATTCACCTGCAGCCGCTGAAAATGCTATCACCGTTGGTGCTTCCACTATTGAAGACGAACGCGCTTGGTTCTCAAATTATGGTAAATGTGTTGATGTATTTGGACCCGGTAAAGATATTCGGTCAGCATGGATAGGATCGCCGAGAGCTACAAATACCATTTCCGGAACTTCAATGGCTTCCCCCCACGTTGCTGGTTTAATTGCATATCTTCTTTCACTTGAACCAGATAGTTCATCTGAATTCTATAGTACTTTATTGACTCCAAAAGAACTTAAGAATAAAATCCTTAATTTAGCTACTAAGGATAAACTTTCTAAGATTCCATCTGATACTAAGAATCTTTTGATATATAACAATTATGATGGTTGATAAAGACTTTTATTATCCTTTCCTTATTCAAAGACACAAAAATTACATTTGCGACAAGGAAACTGGGATTTTTCTCTTATAGAAACTAATAAACAAACGGGAATTTATAGTGTATAATACTTTTCTTTTTGTTAATATATAGTGATTTAAGTGATTTGAATTAAATTTTCAATTGTGTAATTTTTATTTTCTTTTTTTTCCAATTAATAAATTAACAAGTTTGATCATGATTAAAGCTAAGCCATAAACTTTTTTTGGTAAAAATTTAAATTAAATTATCACGATGAAACCCGTTTTCATAATTATTTATTACCATAATAATAAGATAATATATTACTATAAAATTGCTATAATTGGCATAATGATCAAAACGAATGCAATGTTTAAAATAGTATAAACTCTAGTTTTTATTTTCAAATTTGCTATAAGATTATATAGCAAAGGAATTCAAAAAATTTAATTGGTTAGTTTATTATAATAAGGATATACTTAATTAGTTTAAGTTCATTATTAAAAGTTAACTATATATACTATATATTACCTTATTTCACTGGCGGTGATCATCACCGGTTTCACGTGCTTTTTAAAATTTGGCCGGAATTAAGGAATTAACATATAAATTTCCCTTTTCGGGGGGACCGTTAAAGCAGGGTAGAATCACTAACTTTCGAGATTTTTCTTTTTTTTTTTTAAATAAAACTCTATTATATATAAAACCTTCCAAATAAACATATACTAAGTGCATTTTGACCTGTTCTGCAAGTTTACTTAGAGCACACAATGAGGTTTAGAACACCGTTTTCGATTTATTCAACTTTTTCAATTTCGTTAAAATTGATCTACCCTTTTTTGGGTATGATCAACAAAATTCGTTTGCTCATATGTAAAGTCAAAAACGTTGTTCATAATCCACTTTTTCTCCCTAAGTAAACTTGCGAAGCAGGCCGAAATACACTTATTTAATGATTTTCAAGTTCACTTTAATTTTAGTTTATAAAAATTTATCAAATTATAATAATTTCAAATCACGTGATTCTACCCGCTTTAACAATCTTCCTCAGTATCGCCACAAAATTTTTCCACTCCCACGTGACCTTAAAAATTTGTCACCGGCGTCACACCTTTCCTGTTTTCCATTTTTACTATGTATTCCAGGGACTTAGATTTTTTTCAGTGTGTAAAATCCTATTTGTCACTCCTTATTTGTCGCATGCTTAATTTCTTAATGCCAGCCGAGACGTATAATGCCGGCCAAAAATCACGTGGGGTGTAAATTTTGTGTGGCGTTACTGGGGTAAATCGCTTTAACGGGCCCCCTTTTTGGAGAGAAGTTGGGGGAAATCTTACCACACCACCCTCGGTTACACAGCCGATTGCCGACCTACTTTTTGAACTATACCCGAACAGTTAAATAAATAAACAATAATTATTTTTTTTTAACACGTTAATCACGAACGTGTTAGTTATTTTTTCTAGAATTTTTTTTTTAACAAAAACGCGGTAACCATTGGTTTATTCTTTACAAATGTCCTTAAAAATCCCTTCACATTTAATTTTAACTTAAAGACAAAAAGAACAACTTAATAATTTGCCAGTTTCAAATTTTGTAGACTTAGAGTGGAGTAATAGAATACAAGAAAATGCTATAGCTTTTTTACAGCAATATAATCTTATTTTAGAAAATATTTTACCCGAACATAAATGGAAAATACGCTATAGTAATAAAGATAAAGAAATTTATGTTTTACAATGTTGCGAGTGATATGAATTTAAATTCAAAAAAGTTTAAATCAGAAGAAGTAAAAACACGAAAAACAAGACAAATATATAAATTTGTTGGTTGTCTTGCTTTTGCACAAATAAAGAAATACAAAGGACTATATGTTAGTATATTTGGTTATCTAAATCATTTAGAAGATTGTCAACGTAATCTACCAGTTCAACCACCACCACTTCGCATAAGTGAAACAGTTAAATTAATGGCACAAAATTTATTACATATGAATGTTCACCCATCTCATATTCTTGACGATAATATTGATTATATAAGCAATTATTTAGAAGGGAAAGTTTTGATTAATGATGAAAGATATTTACTGTCAAACCAAGATATAATAAATATTCGTAATTCAATGACGAAAAATCTCTGGGGAATTGATAAGCGAAAAGCTGAAGAAATTAATATAAATCAAATCTTTGGTTCGAATAGCAAAGATAGTGAAATAATGGAGGCAACAATATATTATAAACCACAAAAAGAATTAAATAATCGGTTTATATTGGTTTTAGCTACTAAAGAGTAGCGTGAATTAGCATGGAAATTTGGCCACAATAAAATATTACATTTGGATGGAACTTTTGGTATCTCAAATAAAAAAATATTATTATTTGTTTTACTTGTATTAGATGAACAGAATAAAGGAATTCCGATAGGATTCTTACTTTTTTCAGCAGCTGGAGGCGCCCAAAGAGCCAGCAGTAGTTATAATCATACAATTTTAAAGGAATTGTTACTACATTATAAACATAAATTGGAGCAGAAAAAAGGAAATGAGTTTACACCAAAGGTACTTTTGCAATTTACTACATAAAAACATAATATATTTGTAGTGCGCGTATACTTTAATTTTATTTTTTTTAAAAAAATTATTAGGTTGCAATAACAGATTGTGATCATAAAGAACGAAAAGCTTTAATTGAAATCTGGCCAAATATTCACCTAATTTTATGTCTGTTTCACGTTTCTCAAAGTTGGGAAAATAAGTTAAAAATAGTTCTTGGACACCATGGTGGTCATGTAATTGTAACATATAGAAAGGAGATGTACCAATTTTTGAAAAATTTTACTGAGAATCTAAAAAATATTACAGAATCTTCTTATATTAATCAAATAACTCAAGTAATTACTTCTACGGAAATTCTTCTAAAGGTATGTATTATAAATAGAATTAATTTATTAAAAAAAATTATATTAACATAATAACATTTATTAATTAATTTTAGAATCAAATTAAAAGTAATTTACCAAAATCTAAAGTAGATATAATTCGCGGTGCATTAGATTTTGTGTATTATATTCGAGATTATTGGGCTGGGGATCTATCTATTGGATGGTGTAAATATGGAAGAATACTTGCTGCAAATATTTTAGGTGCATTATTAGAAAAAATACCCACAACAAATAATCACCTTGAAAGCTTCAATAATCTACTAAAAACACATCTTCTACATAAATATCAAAATAATAATCATCTTTTGCGAATAGATATTTTAGGTGTTGTTTTAATAAAAAGCATTATATCTAATATTATTTTAAAGAGAACTTTAAAAAGACGACTTAAAAATCAGCTTATAGAAAGACATCAAAATTATACATTCTCACCAATTGATCAAATTCAACTTGAAAGCCATTATAAGCAAATTGCTTATTATACACCAGATACTAATCGTGATGAAGCAGCTAAAAGAATTTGCATGGAAAAAAAAATAATTCATGTTGAATATAATAATAATTCTTCATTATACCTCTATGTACTTTCAGATACATCAACTCAATTTGCGCCAAAAAAATATATTGTTCAACTTCTTCCAAAAATTCATTGTCAATGTATGGACTTTTTATCTCGTGGTGAAGCTTGCAAACATTTACGAGCATCAGTGCTTTGGATTAATTGGCTTCAGATACAAACATCACAACTTCAGTATTACCAGTCTCTTGACCACCGATCTTTACCTAATATTTCGTTACCATCAAAAGATGACGTGATTAAAGAAGTAAAAGACTATCAAAACGAAGTGAATTTTTTTGAAATTAAAAATCAAAATATCAAGGAAGAAACAAATAATAATTCTGTACAAAATAATACAGGTTTAAAATAATATTTCATATTTTGTTAAAAAAAATAATTCTTTTCTTACATTAAATTCTATAACTCATATATAAGAAATTCATGAATTAGATATCTTGCCATCAACATCTATATCACCATTACGCGATTTTTCACCCCAACTCAATGAAACTTTATCAGCAGAAACTATACATATTAAACAAGATGCTGCTATATGGAAACAAGAATATATTGCATCAGTTACTAATATCCTTGCTAATTTAAATGAAATTGAATTCATAACAAAAAGTATAAAACGTTTATCCGAGAATATACCTGATGGAGTTGGTGACGAGGCAAGAAATTTGAATAAAGATATGAAAACAGTCCTAGAAAAAATTAATGACAATAAAGATATTAAAAAATTGAAGGATATTACGAATAAAGTATGGAAAGAAAGAACTCAAATCAAAAAAGAAAACAAACATATGCTAAAAGAGAATATTTACCCATTATCTCCCACGAAAAAGCAAAAATGCCATAATTCTAATGGCATATTCTAACATTTATGTTTAGTTTATAACGATAATAATAAAATAGAAAATATTAAATAAAAATTTTTTTTGTACACATTTTCTCTTTTTTCTTAATAAAGAAAGTGACTTATTTTTAAAACGCTTTTAAGAAAATTTTATGTTTAAATTTGAGTTTTTTTTTCATGATATTAAAAAAATTAAGTGTGAGTTTTTTTTTTTACAATGTATAACTGATAATTATTGTTTATTTATTTATTTAACTGTCTGGGTATAGTTCAGAAAGTAGGTCAGCGATCGGCTATGTAACCGAGGGTGGTGTGGTAAGATTTCCAGAAGTTGGTTACACAAGATTCCAAAAAAGGATATTTACATGTAGATCACTTAATTCCGACTAAATTTAAAAATTACGTGATAACGGTGATGATCACCGCCGGTGATTCATATATTTTAATAAATAATTTGTTAGTTCATCTCTATATTCTATATGTATATATTTGCATTACTTGTAAGATATAATTGCTATTTATTAAAATTTAAAAATAACTAATCAATTATATTTCTTTATAAAAGTTCTTTTTTTATATTTTTTATAATAAAATTTTTTTGGAAAACTTTTTGCACTTTTTATTAAATTAAAAAAAAATAATATATTATTATTTAAACTTTTTAAACTATATAATTTTAATAAATCATTAATACAAATTAATATATAGTATAGATAAATAGTTTATTAGAATTCTAGATAAAATTCTGCTTACTTATAATAGAAATTTCTGTTAACCCTACCTGTTTTCAGATAGTAATTCTTTGAATCCTATTTTGATTTCTTAGTCTTGAAAATTTTATTAGTAATTTTACTAGTAGTAATTCTATTAATTAATTAATATAAAAAGAAAAAATTTATGAAATATTTCCTTTTTTAGTATATATAATTTATTTATATATAGTAGGATCTTTAAATTTTTTTTACTATATATAATTCTGATGATTTTTATTAAAAGTAAGTAAAATTCTAGATTGTATAGTTAATTTCAATATAATAAATTTGCTTTATAATGAAATTTTCCTAACATACACTGGAAAAAAATAATTTATCCTATACATATCTTACATATATCAGGTATTTAAAATGTAGAAAATCATATACAAATAATACACATATTATACACATATTGGGTATTAATATATATATTATTATATCATATATATATCAGGTACTTGATAGGTATGAAGTACCCAATGTATATATGATATGTGTATTATTTGTGTATGATTTTCTACATTTTGAGTACCTGATATATATAAAATATATGTAAGATATATGTAGGATAGATCATTTTTTTACCAGATATAAGTTGTAATATTTAACCAATTAAATATATCAAATATTCTTTATTATAATAAATCAACCAATTAAATTCTTTATAATTTTATAGCAAATTTAAAATAAAAACCAAAGAAATTCATTATATTAAGAGCTGATTGTAATGAACTTTTGGTTAAAATCAAAAAATGATTTTTTGCAAATTCTTAATATTTAATAATTCAATTATTAATTATATAAAAAAATTTACTATAAAATTATAACTACTTTTTTTTAAAAAAAATTTCACTTTATAAATTTCAGTTAAATTGATTTTTTTTTTATTTTTATTTTAAATTAATAGGTAATATTAATAAGAAAAATCTTAATTCTAATTATTTTTATGCTAATTAACATTAAAATACAGCTTTACCAAAATCAAAATAGTTGAAAATGAAACCTTAAGTGATATTTTTATTTTTTAATTTAATAGTTATTAGCATTATTTATTTATTGGAAAATTGCAAAAAAAACATCTCCATCAATTATATTACTTGTTTTCTTTAAATTTTCACCAATATCAGGAAATGTAATTTTATTTCCAATCTTTTCAGTTTTATTACTTAATTAGATTAAATTTGCAAGTTACTATTTGAAATAAATAATAAGTTGAATTATACGTTAAAGTATTTTTAAAGATTTATTTAATTGAAACTTATTAATTAATAAGATTCCATTATTTATGCAATAAAATAACTGCAACTTTCATACTTATTATAAATATAATTAATATAATTAATATAATTTAATTCTATAGGCAAATTATAATATTGAAATTAATACTGTGACTAGCAGTATAGTGCATTTATTTACTTTTGTTCATATTTCTACATATAATTATTGCAAATTACAAATAATGTCCGAAGCACTTAACAAAAAAATTAGAAAAACAAAACTAAAAGCAAATGCATATTAAATATAAATCTTAAAAAATTCATTTCTAAATTTCCTTTTATTAGTATCTCACAAATCCGTCACAATATCTCCATTTATTCCTTCATCATTTAATATTACATCCACATCAAAATCTAAATCCCAATTAAAATCCTCTTCATTAAACTCTTCTTCCGTCTCATTAGATTTATTCTTATCTTCTTTATTTTCTGACTTGTTGTTATTTAATTCATTTTTTATCTCTTCTGATTTAACTGGTTCATCTTCTTTCTTATTTTCTTGATTCTCCGAAGGTGGAAGAACCTTTTCTGTCATCTCTTCTGGTACAGCAAAAGTACGCTCAGAAATATGCGAATAGTTCTTTTTACCCATTGGATGGGCATATGCACAATCAGGTCTTCGACAATTAAACCCAAATTTACACTAATAATTAATAAAATGTTAACAAATAAAATACATAAAATAAAATGATTAATGAACTAATTAATTTAATACAAACAGGAATGCTTGAGGTATCCGCCTCTATATCCCACGGATGCATAAAATGACATCCAGTTCTCACGCAATGAGCTCCATTACGACAAGGAGTTGGAACTTTCATTGTATTGCTAAATATATAAAAACTTATTAGTTATATATGAGATGTTAAAAATTTTGAAACCAAAATATATACCTATAATCAATGTGCAAGTACGGACATACTGGATTCTGGCAATTAGGATAATATCTGCAAGGTTCTTGAGGAACCGCGACTGGTGTAAAAAAATAAAAATGTTAAATTGAGGCCCTTAATTAAATTTGATCCAAAGATGATAATAATTTTCTCATACCTGTTGCTGGAGAAGGATGTGAATAACGACACTTAGGTTGAGTACATTCAGAACCAAATCTGCAAGGTATATCAACTAAAGTGGATGGAATAGAACCAGTTCCGGTTGAAGCTGGGCTTGCATGTGCATAAATACAATTAGGATTTGCACAACTTTCACTAAATCTACACAAAACAGCGGGAGACGCATTTGATACGGTTGTTTGAGATTGAGATGAAGCGTCCTTTTCATGCCCTGATAACGTATCATTTGAAGTTGCAGAAGTAGTTGTATTGCCAGACTCCGTGATAGCTGCATTAGTGGGTTTCTCTTCTTTTTTCTGACCTTGTACACTTAAACCTTGCTCATATGAGCCCTTTCCAAATGTAATGCTTGGCCTCTGAGAATTTTGTACAAATACACCTGTACCAAAAGCTCCACTTTGATAAGAAGTACCTTGTCCAAATATTCCATGGCCCATAGGACCCATAGGACCAAGTCCAAATGAACTTAATCCAGAAGAACGTGGATCGAAGGCTCCTTGTCCCGTATTATTTCCAAATGCATATATACCGCCACGCTGATCATATGAAGCAAAATCTTGATTAGCGGGATGGATATATAAACAAGTTTTAGGAGAATTGGGACAATTAGGTACCAGTCTAAAATTTGAGAAATAATTTTTAATAAAAGAATGGTAAGAAAGTATCAGAAGATAAAACTTAAAT
Source organism: Oehlia diaphana (assembly GCA_003833135.1). Lineage (NCBI taxonomy): Eukaryota > Fungi > Glomeromycota > Glomeromycetes > Glomerales > Glomeraceae > Oehlia > Oehlia diaphana. The sequence continues at coordinate 64,727 of QZLH01000510.1, read as the reverse complement.
ACTTACGGACAAATTTCAATAGGATGATGAAATTTGCATGCAGATCCGAGATCGCAATTGGGCCAGTGACGACATCGAGAAGTTTTTGGAGTAAGTGTGATATTATTATTCGAATCTGACGAAAACGGCATTGCGTTCGTACTTGCGGCACTGGACCCTTGAAAAAAAGCAGGATTAATATATGCTGTCATTAGACCTCCTTTCTTTCCCAGTCGATCTAAAACACTTATTGGCTGTTGTAACAGCCTAACATGTGAAGGTCGTTTCTCATTCACTATAATTCATGTGATTTAATCTTAATACTAATTCTAATCCTAATTTGAAGCCAATAATATAAATATTTTATAATTACCATATCTATTGCGATCATAATCTGGTGGTGAAGGCATATATAAACCTTGATCACTAGGCCGACGATCTAATCCTACTCGTGAATATCTATCTTGACTACGATCCGATTCAAATGAGTGATCATATTCAAATCCATTCTCGACTTTACGAGATTTTGTTTTTTGATCCTCTTTGTTATAATCCATAGTGGGACTATAAGGACGTTTAAAATGACCTTTATCAGATCTATATGATATATTTTCTTCTACAAATAAGTCATAAATGACAATTAGGTTCATTGTGATCAAATTCGAAGTTTTCATCTACTCACCTGTTCTCTCACCAAGATTTCGTATGCCTTTACTTGCGTCCTTTACGGCATTCATGAATAATCGTGAAGTAGCGGGTGAATTATTTCCACCCGTTCTCCTAAAATGAGATAAATGAATCGATTACTTAAAAGCGATTGAGAGAACAGATACATAAGTCTATTGAAATACCTTTGCATGGATTTTCCATTTACGCTTCCAACAACTGATTTAACGCGTTGTGACTCAATAGATTCGTTAGAATACATTATGTTATAAATACAGTAAGGGGGTTAATTGGAGAACTTTGGCGAAAAAGGACCGCACGATACTCTATCCAGAAATATTCAAAAATTTTTTGGAACAAAGCGATATACTATGACGATAAATTCATTATCAATGCAAAATCATATGACCAAAGGATTATCAAAAATACGTACTACAAAATGGATTTACTACACGCGTTGCAGCACCAATCAAATCACTTTTATACGTAATCAAAAATATATTTAGAACACAAATTCAAATACAGTATGTATTCATGATTTTTTAAATCTTGTTAAATTTATTAAATTACTTGAAGCCGTATAATTAATAAACTATTAGACATTTTTGGGAGAAATTAACTATAATAATAAAAATTCCACTCCTCCAAGGATCCAAATTTTGTCTCGAGGAAAACTTTTCATATATTCTCTTCTCTCCTTGTCCTTCTCCATAAATTCGTCTTTATCTATTTGCGCTAAAGACAAAATTGCAAATCTGCCATCTCTTAGTGCACTAGGATTAACAATCATCGTTTGGCCAATATGCGAAAGACCAAACGGATAATGCGAATGACCATGAATATTAAGCATGATATATTGTTTAGATGATTCATCTGGTGATAAAGGAGATCGTGAAGCGATCATGTCACGTAAAACTTTGCTGACAATTCATTATTGCAAAGAATTAGTAAGGAATCAAATCATTAAAGTAAAAATGCTTCAATTAATTACCTTCCTGATTCAATCGCATAAGAAGATTGTAAAGGGTACATATCTACATCAGTGGTTCCAGTTTTGAACGGACCAAAGTGTGTAACAAGAATAATATCATCATTATTAACTTGATCAATTAAAATTGGTAGTCTTTCAGCAAGAAAAGTTTCGGTATTCTCTGGACATGCTATTTGATAATAAAAGTAAGAATTTAAATAAAGATTTATATGTTACCAATCCCAAGGTATGATACAAAATCTGGATAGTATACCACGTGTCATAAAATTTTTACTATAAACATAGAATGTATAATAATCAGAAAATTGTAATGTCTGGTAGTTTAAATACAATTAATAGAAAAAGATTGTTTCAAGTGAAAGAGGGGGGGATACTATACATAGGTGGGGTACTTTTGGTCGGTGATATACAGTATTAATCCTCCATTACCTGGCCAAATTACAGTCTCAGGAGAGTTTCTTAGCACCCCATCTATTGATCCTCCAAAGCCTACAATGCTTAATCCAGGTGCTACAAAGAGAAGAAAGATCATAAGGTTACTATGCCACGAAGCAATTGACGTATAAATAAACTGACCTAGTTGTACAGATTCATTATGAAAATTCTTTGTTATTGGCCTTTCATCATTAGTTTGGTTTAAATTATCTTTTTGATCTTGCGGAAGAAAAGAAGTGTCCGGATCATGATTTCCTAAAATTTTAAATAATTGAAGATGATACGACAAGTATAGATTAACGCATAAATAAAAGCAAATTACCAGGTATATAATATAATGGCTTGTCAAAGCACTTTAAAGCGGAAATTACTTCCTGAAACTCTTGCTTATCCTATGCAATAATGTAAAATGTATTCAACAATGAAGAATTAAGTGAATAAGCAAGAAAATGAATCAAACTTACTTTTTCTGTGGTTATAGGTGTTCCATTTACAAGATCTCCACATGCGATAATAAAATCAATTCTTTAAATTTTTTAATTGCGATCACAACGTAAAACACCAAAACAAATAAAGTTAAAGAAACAAATAAATTACGTACTCTTTTAATCGATCTTTTTGAATTAACCAAATTTGTAGTTTTTTAATGTTATCCAAGCGATAATGGATATCGCTTACAATAAGAAACGTACGATGCATTTAACGTGAAAATAACTTAGCCCTATTCCCTTTTGCGTTTTGACGCCTTATAAATAAAAAAATGGTCCGATAAGTTATGATAGTCGATCTTATTACTAATTAGATATTACACATATTCACGATATTACGATATTACACTGCATGGTTTACCAAAACGGTGCTAGATGCGAAAATCTTGGTCAATATAAATATGCATCGTCTATTTCTCGCAAGCTTTTCAAAGTTTTTTTTTTTTTTAAAACATAATGGTTATTAAAGTCGGTATCAACGGGTAATGTTTCTCAATATCTTATAAAAGATACTCCTTTGTATTATTTGAATTAAATAACGAAATATTACTTTACCAGTCGGAATTTTAAGTTGTATACTAACTAATTACAATTTTAATGTTTTTCAAGTTTTGGTCGTATTGGACGTCTCGTTCTACGTGCTTCTTTAAATCGTTCCGACATCGAAATTGTGGGTTTAAATGACCCCTTTTTGGACCCCTCTTATATGGTAATACTCAAAATAAAATCATTAGACAAAAAAATTTTTTTAAACTAGCTAGAATTACAAACATATTATGCAATTAGACACTCGCTTTTAATGATGATCTGTAAATTGCAAATTAATGATTATTTTTATAATTTAATTGTGTATATATACGATGTGCAGGCTTACCTTTTCAAATACGATTCAACCCATGGTCGCTATAAAGGTCAAATTGAAGCAACGAAAGATGGAAAATTGGTACTTAACGGTAAGGAAATTGCCGTCTTCGGAGAAAAAAATCCGGCCGACATTAAATGGAGTGATGTTGGTGCCGAATACGTTGTTGAATCAACTGGTGTTTTCACAACTACCGAAAAAGCTTCAGCTCACTTGAAGGGTAGGTTTCATTTAAGTTTTGCTGACAGATTTATATCGCGATTTATTTATAATTAATATCTACAATTATTTAACTATGCAGGGGTTTGTTGATTTTAAAAAAACTTTGCCATTGTTTCATATTACTTACTTTGCAACTTATATTAATTACGTTGTATTTCGCTTCGATCGCACAAAATTAACTCAGGGAGCTAAAAAAGTAAGTTTTGAACCCAAATTTGATTAATTACAGTAAATGGATTATATTTAAATACACAACATCTACAAATATCAAATAGGTCATTATCTCTGCACCCAGCGCTGACGCTCCAATGTTTGTATGTGGTGTGAATTTGGATACCTACAAACCGGAATATAATGTGATTTCCAATGCTTCTTGCACCACCAATTGTCTAGCACCAATAGCAAAAGTGCTTAATGATAAATTCGGTATTATTGAAGGCTTGATGACCACAGTTCACGCCACTACCGCCACTCAAAAGACAGTTGACGGACCATCCGGAAAGGTGCGTAATTTGTTTAAATGTCAAATTGCAATATAACCTTATACCTACGTATTTTAATTTTCGTTCTTTTTTTTAGGATTGGAGAGGCGGAAGAGGCGCAAGTCAGTAGATGAAACATGTGCTATGTATTCAAAATATTATTATATTTAATATATTATTATTTTCTGTAGGCCAAAACATTATTCCTAGCTCTACAGGTGCAGCAAAAGCCGTCGGAAAGGTGAGTTCATTTATAAATATATATATATGTATATACTTTAAAATATTGTCTATAAACCCGTTTTTTAAGAATTCCCTTGATTCTAGGTTATTCCATCCTTGAATACAAAACTCACTGGCATGGCTTTTCGAGTTCCTACAACTGACGTCTCAGTTGTTGATTTAACTGCTCGTTTAAGAAAAGAAACAAGCTATGAAGAAATTAAAAGTGCTATGAAGGAGGCCTCTGAAACTGAGTTGAAGGGAATCCTTGCTTATACCGAAGATGATGTAAATAAATTGTAACAAGATCATTTTTATTTTTTAATTGATAATTTATTTTCATCTTATATTATTTTAGGTCGTTTCTGCAGACTTTATCGGCGACACTCACTCTAGTATTTTTGATGCCAAAGCTGGTTAGTAAATTAATTATCTTAATAATGAGTAATATATTTATTATTAATTATACTTCATTATGTAGGTATCGCATTAAATTCTACGTTTGTCAAAGTCGTCGCGTGGTACGATAACGAATGTAAGTATTTTAGTTACCTAATCTCGTGATACGACTTATTAATAATAATCTTTTTATCATTATGATATAGACGGTTATGCCACCCGTTGCGTCGATTTGATTGTTCACATTGCTAAAATTGATGCCGCAGCATAAGCAATAACATTTATATTTGTAATTTATTAAATTTATTATCAAATGTTTATTATTATATACGATAAAAGTTTAAATAAAATTATTTTTGAATTTTACAAATATTTTTTGCTAACGTAAAATTGATAAAAAGTAAAAAACATGCAAATATAATGATTTAAAGTGGATACGTAATAATTATTTCACGGGGAGTCATGAATATCAATGATTTTCACGTGAAATCATGATATTTATGCGACACGTGAAATAACTCTTTTATCTCATGGAGACTAACGTCCAGTGATGGGAGAGAGTGGGAGAAGTATAAATAAACTATAAAAATACGTGAGCATGAAAATATCATCCGAAAAATTACAGGCATGAATATATCATCAAAAAAATCACTGGCGACCAATTAGTAAACATGGGATAATTTTTAATTATTATATGAACCATTGCAAAGCAAAAAAAATACTCTTTATTTTAGGTCTGAAATATATTATTTGCACCATCAATTTAAATGCTTGTTGAATATCTGTAAAAATACAATTACGATCAACGATGATTCATTTCATATGAAGTCCAATACAAAAATAACTTGACAAATACAAATCCAGAAATGACAATCCATGTGAACTAAAACAAGGGATAACCAATTCAACCAATTCTATCCTCACCAGGGTACAGCGAATGATGTAGCATTTGGATTCTGCTAAAGAATTGTAACTCAACAGAATTTTAGGCATTACAAAGAAGAAAATCGCGAATTATTATTAAGGATGTCTGATTATTACATCTTTTGACTCCATTTACCAACTCTAAAAATAATTACATCATCTCAACGATTTGAAGTTAGCCAATGATTATTAAGCTCATATATCATATGCTTAAACGTTATAATTCTCATGCTTAAAATACTGTACACATTCGGATCACAAGGTCAATTGGACCAATTGGAATTGTTTATTGCATAATGAATTTAGTTATTGGTTTATGAGTGCCTTTACGGGAACAAATAGTAAAGTTTTTGCTATTCTAAAACTAATTTTGTAATTTTGTCGCATTCAGGCTTATACGTTGACCTCAAGCAACTAGGCAACTCGATAATAATTATAGTGTCATTTTGAATCTTTCGGCATTTTTATTCATTGACATATCCATATTTTCTGTATCCGTGAAATTTGTATAATCATCTGATGCATCCATATCCATTTTTACAAATATGGACAATTTTATCAGACTTGCGTAATGTTATAAGAAATTCAGCAATTTTTTATAAAACTTGATACGCAAAATGCATAAATCTATGAAGTCTGTAACCATTATTAATTCGCACATTTTAGTAAATTATTTATAATTCTTGTTTTCTTTTTTCAAAAATGGATGCTGAAACTTTAATTTGTAATTACGAATTTTTCGATCATATAGTTTATCTGATTCCCATATTTGGCTTCTATTTGCAACACAGATCTAAATCAAATTTCTCACACTTTTTCCGATTATTTGTATTATTTTTAATTGTATATTTGTGAATTTTTTTTGCAAAAAAATTATGAGAAATTGATTTATTAATAATTTTTATTCATAATTTTGATGGAATTAAAAATTAAAATAAAGTATAAAAATATATAAAATTATTTGATCTATTTATATTTGTAATTATTATTATATATGAAATATTAAATTAAATTAATTTATTTAATTTTGTTATTGAAATAAATAAAAAATCTAGCCTTTTGCTTGGTCTTACCTGAGGCCTTCCTGAGCGTTTCTCATCTGCTGGCAGCTAAGGCCACATAAGTGATCGCCTTAGCATACTACAAAACTAAATAAAAATCTAGCATCTATTATTAGTTTAAATGAAGTTTTTTGTATTAAATACTGAAAAAGAGTTTTAATATTTAAATATATTTAAGTAAATCTTGAAATTTACTAATAAAATCTATATATAAATTTTGATTTACTAAAAATTATTTATAATAATATTATATGTAAAATATATTTATACAGTATATACTATATAACTTATTTAATTACTATAAAAAAGTTGTTAAATAATGATATTTTATAATATTTTAAAAAAGAAATCATGAAATATAGATAATTATTTTAGATATTTTTTAAATAAAATTATAATTGTTAATTAATATCTTTTAATGTAATTATTTTAACTTTCTGTCTGTAATTTTAATACCTAATTCTAATTTATCAATTTATCACAGTATATCTATAATAATTGATTATATATTCTTTAATTTTACTAAATTGTACTGAAATTTATTATATATATACATTTTTTTTTTATATTTAAATAATTAAGAAACTTATAGTTATAATACTAATTAATTTGAGATTAAAAATCTGATTATTAATATATTTAGTATTTCATTTGTAATAATTAAGCAATATTGACTATTAAATACATGTTAATACAATATGCCTTTAGATAAATATGAAATGTTAATATAATAAAAGTAGGGGAAATAATGCTTATCCGAAAAAGATAAGGGGGAATCGAAAAACATATGTATATTGCAATTACCATATATCCCTTTATTCTATTAAAAAGAATTTTTCAAATTTAGCATAATAATAAACCTGAATTTGGTTATTATTCCGAATTTCCGAGTGATAAGGGTGAGGTATTAATCACTTATATCTTTAAATATACAATTTAAATGTGAAAATATTCACATGAAATCAAATTATCACATTTTAATATTTGTAATTTCTTGAGATTATCGAGATAAAATTTTCTCTAAGCATTAACCTTGTAAATAATATTCTTGTGAATTCTATAAATGATCGCCAAAATCTAGGCGTCAAATATACTAATGAAAAAAAATTGGCGCGGTTTATAGGGTAATGGTTCATCAGATGCCATCAGGTGCCGTTGTTCAAAAATTATCACTTTTTCCCATAGAAAACATTGTGCTCATGAGAAACATGTACCAAAACACGACACTTGGTATTTGGATGTAAGGATTATCTAATTTGGTTGTACAATTTATTATTTTTATAGTGATTATGATAAACACAATAATGCATATCTGAATATCACATTTTGCATTTTATCACTTTCATCGGCGGTTATTATAAATACACAACCCAAAGTTTCGAGTATTTTAAAATTCACTTTCTTTTAGAACGAACTTCTTTTGTAATTTTAACTTCTGATAGTTAGTTATTTGATTTTAAAACTACAAAATAAATTAAGTTTTAAATAATCTTTTCTGAGAACTGAAATGACTTCTCCGGTGAAAAATAACTCACCAAGGCTTTATGATTCTCCACCTCTTGTTCATTCAACGGAAATTCTAAATTCCTCACCTCCAACGTTTACAACACCTACTCTATTAGATTATGATCCAGTCTCACAACAAACTGATCAGGCTAATATAAGAAGTTCACGCATTGACTTCGGAGGTGAACGACAAGAATTAGGTGAAGAAACACCTTTATTAAAAAATAGACATACTTCACCTATCTATAGGCCAACATCACCAATTGATCTTTCTCGGAGGCAAAAGTCTGCCTCTCCTTCTAGAGTACACCGTTCAAGACAAAACCACAGTCCTCAATCTCCAATGTCACCTTATTCGCAAACTAATCTTCGTCAAGAGTATATGGGGAATTTGCCTAATAATAACTCCGATTCTATTTTTGAGACGAATTCAATCTCAAATAATTCATACGATGAGTCTGATTCGGATGGTGGTTCAAATACTTTGATTTCATCTCGTCGTCCTTCTAAAATACAGACAGACGTATGCTTTCCCATGTTGGAAACTGCTTCCAAGAAAGGAGTGGATTATGATTCTCTTGAGGATTATATAAAGAACGAAAATGAAAAGAGAAGGAAGGAGCAAAGACGACGACAAAGAAGATTAAGTGAATCAGCTTCTGTTTTTGTTAAAAAAGACTTGAATTATATTTACAATAGTTTAGAAAATAAGGTATTATTAACTTGCACAAATTTTTATGATAACTTTATTCGTTTTTAATTTAGTAACTCTTTTTAATGTAATACATCAGCATCCATCAGAAAGGTTCACTTTTTATTCAACAGCTTATAGTACAATACATGCTCGATCGTTAGCCGAAATCCCATCCGCAGGAACTTCACTCTCAGAAATGTTGAAGGCTGGATGTTGGTGGATCGATATTTTAGCACCGACTGATTCAGAAGTGCAAGTTTTGGGTAGGGTATGTATCGCATTTTGGAACTATTTTTTTTTTTTTATTACAATTAATTCTAATGATTTTAGTTTACAACTAGATCTTTGGAATTCATCCTCTTACTATTGAAGATATTCAAACTGAGGATACCCGGGAAAAATGTGAATTATTCAAGGAGTATTATTTTATATGTTTCCGGACTTTTGATCAAGATCATTATTCCCCTACATATCTACAACCTGTAAGTATTTACATGATAGTTATGAAAGAGGGAATTTTATCGGTATGTATAATAAAGAAAATCATTTTCTTCCCTTTGATTCAAATATTAATTTCTTCTCGCTTATATTGAAAAAGTTTCATTTTCGCCCATCATTACACCCATCAAATGTGAGACGACGTATACGACAATTAAAAGATTATATAAATGTGACACCAGGTTAAATTTTAGTTTATAATTCACATAATAACTAGTTCTAGGTCTTAAACTAATAGGGTTGTTAATTTATTCAGATTGGATTAATTACGCAATTATTGACGATATCACTGATTCGTTTGCGCCATTAATACGAACGATCGAATTTGAAGTTGATTCAATTGATGAATTGGTTTTGATTCTAAAAGAATCAGAACAGAGTGATATGTTACGCCGGATTGGCCATTGTCGTAAAAAGGTCTTGGGATTATTAAGATTATTAGGAAACAAAGCTGATGTTATGAAAGGTTTAATTAAGAGATGTAATGAACTAAGATGGGATGTTGTAGTTAGCAGCGAAATTGTATTATACCTAGGAGACATTCAAGGTATTTTGAGTTACGTGACTGATAATTTTATTTTAGTGTTATGCTAAATTATAACTTTATTTTATTTTAGATCACATAATTACAATGGTTCAAAATTTAAATCATTATGAAAAAATATTATCTAGGTCACATTCAAATTACTTGGCACAAATATCTATTGAAATGACGCAAGCAAACAATCAAATTAATGATGTATTGTCTCGTCTTACTGCGCTAGGAACAATTCTCATACCCATGAATCTTGTAACAGGTAAAACAATTTTCTACTTTATATACCGCTTAAATGCCTTATTGAGATAATGTGTATATTTTTAGGTTTATGGGGCATGAACGTTCCTGTACCGGGTCAAGAATCAGAAGGTTTGACATGGTTTTTTTCTATATTAGCATCTTTAATTATATTTGCAATCATTTTGGTTGTAATGGCGCATCGGACAGGAATAGTTTGATATAAAATTCAGATGATATAGATTGATTATAATTAATTTATTTTGATAATAATTTATTATTACTTATTTTTTAATGGTACCTTGAAATTTAGATTATAATTTAGTATTTTGAAACAATCGAAGATTATTAATAGATTTTAGATAATAAAAAAGTTTATTTCCCACACAAATTTTCTTTGAAGAAAATCTCATTTGATGCCATTTCATCAACAAAACACGTTTATTCAAATATTTATATTATTGGCCAAAAAAATCTTCTAAAAAAACACGTTTATTTTGCATTTGTCGTATTGGTCAAAAAGCAATTGTTTTTTTTTGTTGCTTTACCCCGTTTTAAATAAATCTAATCTTATCTATTATTAATAATCTAATCAAAGTTTGGACCACAATGCAATGCCACTAATTTTCTCGTGCATTATTTAGTGAAAAAAAAGGAAACGGGTAATTAATTTTTCTATTATCACCAGTATATCACTCTCAACTTACATGGCGCAGTAAAATCAAGTCCCGAGAAAAATAAAGAGCACTTTTTTTTAGCGCATAGATATGTAGTAATTTTTAAACCGAATTTATGAATCGAAATATAAAGAACAAATTACGGGTACGTCCTTGCAATTATCTCTCGAATCCACAAGGCTAAATTAAATAATCGCTTTCGCATACTTTAAGAGCGTAAATGCATTGTGAGTTTTCAAATATATAACGATTGTTGGAACAAACCAAATTATGGATTTAAACTTTAAAATTATTACGATACTATGTTTTACTTATGAGATAAAAGTCCTGAGCGTAAAATTGCAAAACAGAATTGTAAAAAAAAATAAAGTTGACCAAAATTTTTCTACAAACGTTAATAAAAGAGTAAAACAAGTAGAAAATTTATTAACATATCTATACTTGGATGAGAAAGTAATATAATAAACAATTGAAAAGAAAAATGATAAAAGGGTTAAACAAATCGAAATTCAAAAAAATTCTTTATGTAATCTTCATTGGTAAAAAACTCTTCTTAGAGTGATTTTGATTTAATTACCGATAAGAAAATCATTAGTTACGAGTTACGATGAAGAGTTTAAAAGGTAGGCGGATCTGTAAAAAGACTTGCAATTCGCAAAGTTTTCTAGAAATGCAAAGAGAAAATTTTACATGCTGCAGTTTGAAGGAAATTATTAAAGCAGTGCAACAATATAGGGATTAACTGAGCCGAGTAATTAAATTGTCAATATAACAATTTCATAAAATTTATAAGACTAGTAGTAAAGAGATGCGAAAAATGAATATAATATTACTTAAACCAATATTTGCAGCTAATTCCTTTTATTATCTAAAGCAAAGTGTGCAAAGAAAAGGTATTTATATCGATATTTTCCAGATTAAATCAGTAGATCAGACTGAAACAAAATCGGATGAAGGTATGTTTGTATTAGTAATAATTTATGTAAATTATTTTTTTTGTAGGAATGTATATCTACAAATCTCGATGAAATTGTTGAACGACGTTATCAATTGAATAGAATATGTACTTTTACATAAACGATTAAATTTGTATTCAAGTCAGCTGGTACGTTATGGTTACTTCAGAATTGCAATAAATGACCATAAAATCAAGTTTTTTATATTAAAAACGGCATTGACAATATACAATTATTAAACTAGAATAGACATATAATAAGTACAATTTAAAGACAGTAAAACCTTACTAGATCTCGTGAAAGAATTTGAAAAAAGGTTCTTATTACCTTGTAATAGTCGATGGAAAGTGTACATGATCGTTACAGCTAATTTGTAACATGCCATCTGAATTTTTCTCTCTGTTGACTTATTACGGGGCTATTATACCGTCATCTTAGGAATTAGGTGGAATTGTTGCGCTCGTGCTGAGTATGAGGATTTAAATATTAATGAATTGAACGTCTTATAGAATATTCTTTTTGTAAAGTTTAAGATTATTGTATTCTAACCAACCATCTAACTATAATGTCCGAAGTACTTTCTGGAAATATAGTACATGTCATAAAGTTGATAGGACAACCGGGCATGCTACAGCCTTATCATGCCAGCTCGTTCTTGCATTATTTTGGACTTTCCATCATTTAAGATGCTTTCGCCAATCCAAAACTTTATTACAATCCAGCTTATTTGCAATCTGTAACCATAATTCATTGTTTCGATGGAATAGTAATTAGTTGTTATTTCTATCGATGCAATATTAGAAACTGTTTACGAAAATGAAAGAATAGAATTTAGACTATTAGATGATAATGAATATAGCAATTCGACAAAGAACATCATAACTACTATGCAAGAAAAAATCCGAGTGAACAACAGCTAAATGTTCAAATTATTACAATGTATTAAGCAAAGAAATAAACATAATAAAATGTTTTATGTGCATTGCATAAAAATCGTACTAGACTTGTAACATTAATTTTGGTATCGAACAAAATAGATGCGTGGATTTTTATTTATTGTATATATTTATTGTATATATATATATAAATCAGTGTTTAGCCAAATGATGAAATGACAAAGAATTCAAATGATAAGTCATTGATTGGTCTTAATTACAATTGAATTAAAAATAAATTAAAGATGGCAAGTTGGAAAATAATGAAAATAATGAAAAGATTGTAAAAATTTAAAATGATGAAAAAATTAAGAAATTGCCAAATAATAAAGTATTAAGTATTTACTGATGATATATACACTCTGACCTCGATATACTAATATCGATATACAATATTAGATATACTAATATTCGATATACCGATAATGAATTATAACGTTATTTTCAAATCATAACGAAGTTTGTGTCCTTTAGCTCCCTTCTCCTCTTCCTTCTTATCCGATTTGGTAATATCTTCTTTTACATTTAATAATTCTTTATCATCTTTATCATCTTTATCATTAGACTTGTTTTCATTTCCTTTTTCCTTTAATAATTCTTTATCCTTAGACTTTTTTTCTTTTAACTCGTCAAATTCTTTTAACATTTGATCAACTTCTTCAGAAATTTCAGATTTAATTTTAATTTTTTCTTCAAATATTTTAGCTAACTGATCGATTTCATCTACGGTCAGTTCTAGCTCAGCTTTAATTTTCTTTTCAACTTTAGTGGCAATTTCGGCTGAAGTAGGAATTTTACCAAACTCTTTTATAAGTGATTCATGACCTTCCTCGTAAGCTTTTAGCAATTCATCCTACAAAGATGCAAATTAAAAATTAGTAATTATTTTTATAACAAAATTAATTTTAAAGTATAATAATTATATTTATTATTACCTTAAATCCACATAATTCTGCTAATTTTCTTACTCCTTCATCACAAGTTCCTTTATAAAAAGCATCTCTCATATAATTTTGATGTCTACCTTCAAAATCAAATCCCATATCTGATAATTCAATCTAAGAAAAATTAAACAGATTAAAAACAAAATTTATATAATTTTTATAATTTTTTAAATCAATTTTTCTTTCTTTTTTTTTTTTGAAAAGAATCTTAACTTACATCTCCGACTTTCTCAAGATTAATTAATAAACGTGGAACTTTTTCTCCGACAGAATCAACTAAACTAGCGAAAGGTTGAACTTGTAAAGAAGTTCCAATAACAATAAGCAGATCACAAACTTTGAAATCCTATTTTACAAATAATAATAGTTAGTCATAAACGTAAACTTTTAAACTTAACCAAGTAATTTCAAAATGCTATAAAATTATTCTTTTTACAAAAATTCTGGATTATTTTTTTTTTTTCATTTTTCTCACTCAAAATCATCTTTTCTGGCTAAATGTATACTTACGCCAAGTCTTAGGAAAAACTTACTAGGCATTGCTTCACCAAAAAAAGTGATACAAGGCTTAACAATACCAACTCTACATGAAGTGCAAATAGGTATTTCACCCTTATTAACCACCTCCTTCATCCATGCAGCATCGGCAAATTTTTTACATTTTAAACATTTTGACTTAGCAAAGGATCCATGAGCTTCTACAATCATCTCATCTGGCAACCCTGCAAGTCTTTCTAATGTATCAATGTTTTGTGTAAAACAACGTAATAAAATGTTTTTACAGTATAAAAGTGTTAAAAAATAATGTGTCAAAGTAGGCTAAAGGAAAAAAAAATTTTTTTATTAGTAAAATTATTTTAATTTTGATGAGAATTTAATTTATTATTACAAATTGATTGGTATGTACCATGAAATTGCCAGGAAACAATTCTTTTGCTAATGAAAAAAAAGGTTCCGGGTTTTCCTAATAATATAATAATTATATAATCAATACACTGTATTTTCAAACCATATACCAAAATCAAAGAAAAATTAAATACATACTTTGAAATATGTCATATCAAAGATTGCCTCCGGATATGGTAAATTATATTTTTGAAGATTGTCATAAAGACCAGTCCCAGGTGTACGAAAATCTGGTATACCGGCGGCTGTAGAAATACCGGCACCAGCCATTACAATAATTCGTTTCGCTACAAATATATAAAAATAGTATCATTTTTCAATATTCGGCTTATTAAAAAAAAAAAAAAATGAAATGAACAAATACCTTTTCCAGTTTTGATAAGTTGGGCAACAGACTCAATAGTAGGAGGATCTAATATTTTCTTTTTATTACCCTTAAACAAATAACCAAATTTTTTATTTTTTGTCGTTCTTAAATAATAATTGAAATTTTATTTTATCTTCCTTAAATAGTAACCCTGAAAGTTTTATTATCATACGAGAATAATCTTCCAAAAAATTCCAAATACAATAAGGAAGCACGTACCTTGGAAGCTCCATCTATAGTAGATCTACCACTGTTATCTAATAGAGTTTTTTGATTTGTCGTCATAATAACGTTAAGTAAAGAGTAATAACGTCAAGTAAAGAGTTTCACAGCAAGTATTAATTTATTTGATTTGGAGAACTATAATGATTTTCTGAGCGTGATTTCAAAGCGAACCTTTAAGTCTTGTCAGAAATGAATTCCAAATAAATCGTGTTTTAATAATCCTATTTACACAATACTTAATTCTGGCCAGCATTAACGGCATTAAGAAAGATATACAGTAGCAATAAATAAAATTTATCAATTATTCTATTGTCAAAACATAAATTTATTAATAAATTAAATACAATTAATGCAATTTCCTATAAAATTTCTGTTTCTTATTAAATAATTTTTTAATATACATTATGATAATTACTTTTATCCAGCATGTTCAACAGGAACAGAAACAAGTTTACCATTAACAATAGTAGTTTTTAATTGTTCAGGTACAGGTCTTTCAGCATAATCACCGTTTTCACCAAGTCCAGGTAAATTAACATTAATAGATGAACTTTTTGCAGTTAAAATTTCAACGTCAAAACATTCTTCTGATAAAAATATTTGCCCACTATCAGTTTTATCAATTACTATTGTTGGTGTCTTGCCCTGAATTTGAAGTTGAAATGATTTATTGTTCACCACATCAATTGCTGACACTACTGAATCTACTACAACTCCAACTTTTGTACACGTGTCTAAAAAGAAAAAAAAAAATTAATTAATCAAATATACTATCAAATAACAAAGAATTATAGTACTATGTACTTGCCAATAACTACTGCATTAATTTTTCCCTTGATCTGTATTGTAGAATTTTTACATCCGAAAATATATACTGTTTGGCTAATAAGAGTATCTTCAACAATAATATTCCTATCGTTTTCATAATTTTCCTAAAGAAATAAAGAAAAATTATAAGATAACTGAAAAAGAAATTATTTATTTTAATACTTACTATACTCCATTTGTTTCCATTCAAATCCTTTTTTGGTTGTTTTTTAAGAGACAATGAAGCTGGTTTCGGTGGAGCAGTAGGTCCTTTAGGTGGTTTCTTTTTAACTTATATTTTTTTTTTTTGAAAGAGAGAGAAATGATTTATTAATTAATTATTTCGAAAAAAAATACTAATAAAACTTGTATTCATACCTCCAACATCAGAGACCACGGAACTAGCTCTTAAATTAGGGTTTTTGTGTGTCATTTGACTTTTATCTACTTTTTTTAAGCCAGAAGTGATCGCTTCTCCTTTATTAAGTTCTGCAAACACAGAACTCATGTCAGCTCTATCTCCTGATGAGGAAGGAGCATCAAAGTCTGTAGGCGGCGGAGGCGGTGGTGGTGGTGGTGGTGGTGGTGGTCCACTTGGAGGAGGAGATGGCACGGACATCTTAAATGATGAAGAAGAAGTAGAGGGTTTTCTTCCAACAAAATTCTTTGGATTTGTACCCTAAATAATAATAATCATATTATTTTTTTTTTTAAAAAAAAAAAAATTGAATAAATAAAGTCTAATATATGAGAAATATACTAACCTTTGGATTCCAGACGAGACCAGTTGTATGACATTTTTTAACATAATTCTGAAGTTCCGTTAATAGGAAAACAAAACTATTCGCCCAATCAACATGAGACTTATCCCTATAAAAATGAATAAGAATTAAAATTGAACTGCAAAAAAAAAGAATATTACACATGCATGTGTATATCAATCATATAAAAAAATATTACGTGTTTTTATAATTTGTGATTACACGATTTGCAAAGAAACGAGAACTATCTCTGAGATCCTCGACAAATGGTGCAGGCTTTTGTTCTATGGTAATCCATCCTAACGCGCAAATACCTTCACTGACAGTGGATAAGTGATCAAGTAAAGGCGAAGGTCGATTGTTCTCTCTATATTCACAAACCTTTTCAATAGCTTGCTGAGTAGGTTTAAGTAATTCCATAATTGTTTCAATATTTGGTTTTGAACTTTGTGTGGTTATATAAATAAAGTCTCGTTGTGCAATAAAACTATCTTCAACTACATGACTCTAATAAATTAAAGAATTAATAAACAAATATAAGAAAGTGCAAATATAAGAAATTAGGCACACAGTGAAATTCGATAAACCAGATCCTCAATAAACCGGATCATAAGTAAAATCTTAACAGAGCTGAAGTCTGGAACGGATTATTAAAATTTGTTCTTGATATACTCGATTTTTAAAAAAATTTCTATCGGAACGAACAGGTCCGGTATATCGAATTTCACTATATATATGAAAGAAATAATGTAATATAGAACAAGCAGCAAAAAAAATTACCTGATCTTCAACAAGTCCACCAACAGCTTTTGAAAGTTCAAGAAAGTTTTTTAAAGGACCTTCTATAAGTTCATCGTAAGCAGCAAGGGCAGGAGGAACTTCACCACTTACAATCGCGTCAGTGTTTTGTGAAGAAACAGCAGCGGGTTGACCCCCAACCGAGTTACGACCCAAGTTGTTAGAAACAGCAGCAGAGGAAGCACTTGAAGAAGCCAAATCTTCAAGACGAGAAGTGGCAGCTTCTAAACGTTTTATAAGAGTTGTAAGAGATTGTTGATGTTCAGACATGACCAAGAAAATTATTAACCATGGATCGGTTACCAAGAAAATTTACAGTATTTTTGATCAGGTGATTTTAGATGCGACATTGCTGATAAAATTTATTTATACTATAATTGGATGTTTAAGGAGACGATAATTATTGGTTGAATAAACAAGGAAAATGGTTTCACGTGAAATGAATAAATTCTTTTTTGTGCTAAATCGGAATTGCCGATTGAATTCTTTCACGTGCTCCAATTTAATATGACGATGATCTTCTAGCTAATTAAAAGTTCATTTTCATAAACAATAAAAAATATTTAATGGACCTTTTTTTTTTTAATTCCCAAATCCTTCGTTATATGAAACTTACATATTTATATAAAAAGAACACAACATAATTGATGTTCATTTCCATATTCGTTAATAAGTTAAAAAACTGTATGTACAAATATGTATATAAGAATGTACAGAATAATTTCAAGAATATGAAACAAAAGAAAATTTAAAAATGAAACGAATGAGAGAAAAATTTGATAGAAAAGATAAGTTAATGGTCATTCTTTAAATAAACAAAATAGATAAAAAATGGATAAGAAAAATATGATTACTTTTTGCAATGCTGTAAGTTTAAATTTTAATTCTGATCATAAATGAGATAATCTCGGCCAAATATTATCATACGACAAAATGGTTTTATTTTCTTTAAGTATGTTTCTTTAGTTTTTGTCTACTTTAAAATGGTTGGTGGCTTATCTCTGTGACCGCAAGAGATTTACCTACTTACCAAACGAGGAATTTTTGACATTAACATTTGAAATTAATAAGTTGCGAGATGAAGGAATAAAAGGAACAAAAAGATGATATTTATTATTATGACGCCCAATAAAAGATCAAATGACAATTCTGCAAGTATTATATATATATACTGTATTTATTTATTTAATTTGTTATATCCGTATTATAATTCCCGTTTACAGCAAGAATTACAACGACGGAATTAAAATAAGAGTAATTAATGTATAACAGACCAGTAAATTAAAGAATGAATGTAAATCAACCTTTGAGAACAGGAATTTCGCCCCTGTTGGAAACTTTTGGGGCGAAGATTGAAACACAAGACTAAAAAATAATGTGTAACCTTTTTGGAATAAAATAACTTGATTTAAATTTCGGCTGAGTCTTTTCGCGGCTGACCTTTGCTGCGGAACTTAATATGGGAATAAACTTATATAATAATGAGGCTTTGAAACTCTCTTTTTTTTAAAAAAAAAAAATAATTCATCTTGTACCGTTTTGAAAAAGAGGTCCGAAAAGAATTGCTTATAAAAGAAAATCACATCGTTGACAAATTGAAAACAAAAGATGAGATAAAATTGATATCATTAAAAATAGATTACTATAATTTATACAGGTATTTTAGAAATGTGGTTTTTTTTATATTATTATGGTATTGTTATTGTTGTTTCATCCGAGATTGGGTTGATCAATCACCAAACGATGATTCCGAAAGTTTTAGTTAGGGGAAATTGAAAAGGTTTACTAATTTAATAATAATTAAATAAGATTGTGGAGCATACACATAAAATATATTATTACATACTCTTATTAAGATTTTATAGAATAAACAAACTCAGCTTCGAGCAAAGCCCGAAATAATTGGATAATGACTGGGATTACATATGGTATATATAAATATAATACATGTATCGTACCTTGACGGTTATGTTGTGGTTCAATCAACTGACCCTGCTGCGTTCCCCTTTCCTTCAAAAGAGACAAGGGAAGAAATTATCTCTATAGAATATGAGAAAGTTTAGCATGAAAGCATTAATTCATGTATTTCACATGCCTATTTAAAAATTTTAAATTTTTTTTTTTTTTTCTTGGCTTTATAAAAAAAAATTGACCAGTTTTTTTAGTGTTGCCATTTCATGATCACATTCATTTAATCATGTGATCTCGCTTTTTTCGCATAAACACAATTTTTGATTCGTGTTTTAATTGCCTCTTTAAAATAACTAAATCATGCCTATTGCTTGAAGACTAATGTTATTAAAAAAAGAAGTGTTATTATTATATATATATAAAAGAACTTTCTTAAGCTAAACGAATTCTTAGATAGCCAAGTTGCTGATATTTGGCTCTTGTTCGGTAGTACTACGTTAAAAGTTGTTTGCGTGATTGTTTAATTTGTATGTCATTTTTCTTTCCTGTATTTTTTTTAAAAAATTTTTTTTTTTTAGAATGAAAATCATGGTATATATATATATATATATACATACATTACACTATAATAATACCGGCCTTAACTATCATCCATATCTAGTCATATCAGATCAAGTAAATAAAGTATAGTAATTTGTCATCGAGATTTTTTATTTCGCTCATTTTTTTATCAATTATATATAATGTTCAACAATTTTCTTTTACGGTTTCTCCCATTCACACACCCTTGCGGCTTTTTACCTAAATTTATATGGAATTCTTGTATTTTTAATATTCACTTTCGATAACTTTTTAACTTCCTTCTTATTTATCTATTTGCGTGTGTACGTGTACGTACTCTTTTTTTTTTTTTTTGTCTTTTGCGTGTTTTTTAAATTATTCTTCCATACTTTTCTTTTTTCACAAACTTTCAGAACACAGAGTACAATATTATAAAAAAAAAAAAATTCTAAAATAAATCGAATACGATAGACAGCCTGTGACTATAAATATATTACTAATATTACTTATTCATAATAACTCCGGGCCCAAGGAATAAATGCTTTGACCAGACAAAAACCCTTAAAACAATAAAAAGATTACGTAGTTGTATTTCAAAGTATATAAAAAGAAGTTATCTCAACTTGTCCCCCCTTAATAAATAGACAGAAAAAAATTTTTTCCCCCGTTAGAATATTTGCCTTCAGCCTTAAGCCTTTTTTTTTTACATTTTTCCGGTTTTGTAATCGTTTAACTTAAAAATTATTTCGCATTTGCAAGAAAAAAGAGTGGGACTGTGTTATAAATACACCAAACGCAGAAGTTCTCATAAACTAATCGAACCCTTTTCCCTTACAATTTGTTAAATTCTTTTTATTTTATTTTTTATTTTATTTTATTTTATTTTATTTCTTTTGGTTGATTCTGAATAAACCTTATTTCTTTTTTACTAAACATAATGTCGTTTTCTGAAGTCAGCGACACATTTAGTACATATCCCAATGTAGCCCAAAGGAATTTTCCTTTTTATAGTAGTAATTCTACCGTAGATTCTGACAACGAACAAGAAGAATTTACTGGTACAGCTTCTTATTCTAACGAGGATTCTAACCTTGAAGACGACATCAGTGAAGAAATGGAGGATAGTGAAGAGGAAATTGAAGAAAGAGAATATAATTATACCAATAATGGTGCTTCAATTACGACAACTGAAGACGAGGACGATGATGATGAAATGGATGTATGTAGTTCAGAAACTGAATCAGAAGATACTGAAGAAGATGAAAGAATTAATAATAATCCAAATATACAAAGTCAAGTATTTGATAATGGAAATAGTTTTAATTTGGTTCGAAATAATAATGGATCATCCAATGGCAATAATAATAATAACAACAACAATAATAATAATAATATTTTGCCTCCCATACAATTGACTCCTAGAAATACTTCAATGTCAACTACATCGTTACCTACTTCTAATATAAATAATAATAGACTTGATCATTCACCATTTATGGAAAGATTATTACCAATACATCCACCAAGGAATGGTTCTTCTTCAACAAGAGATCATCGTGTTAATGGTGGTGGTTTTAACATACCTCCATTTTCTGATAATTTTTCACCTCCTCCACCACCTTTTAGATTTCCAAACGTTAGTTCTCCAAGTTATCCTAATAGTACAGATGCTACTATTGCTTCTTCAATGTCATCTACTTCATCATTATCATCTTCCACATCAAATCAACGAAAACAAAGTCCTTTAAGATTTGGTTTCCCAGATAATGAAGAGGAAGAAGATGAGGATGGAACTTCTTCAACTGCTTCATATGATACTGCTTCCTCAAGAAAAAGGGCGAGATCAATCTCTAATGAGTGGTCTAATGTTTCACAAGTTCCTCAACCTATACAATTTGGATCTTTGGAGCCTATTAATAGGGATATACCAAGTAGAACTCCTGTAAATCAAAATATTAGATCAACACAATTGTCTACATCTCCACCATCATCTACTAGATCAACTGGAAGTAGAATTTCGTTTCTTAATTTTTCATCGAATAACGAAGATAATCATTCCGCACCTCTATCTTCACCTGCGAATCCAATATCACATTATTCATCAAGAAGTTTCCCTACAAATTTACAATCATCATCATCTTCAACTGCGAACTCTTCGAACAATCATAGTCCATTTCGTTCGCAATCTCAATCACAAACTCCTTTCTTCTATACTCGATCAACGTTTAGTAATAATCTTCCAAGAGGAAATTATAGCCATGCAATTCCTCAACACCATGAAATGAGAAGACCAACATCTACATCTAATCACAATAGTACCGATCCACAAGAATATAATTCAAATTTCACATCTGTTTCAGATGTGCCACTGGTTATGTATCCTGAAATAATACCACCACCAGAGAGAAGACATCATAATCATTCACACAATTCGCACAATTCGCACAATTCGCACAATTCACACAATTCACACAATAATAGTCATATTTCAGGTCTATCACAGAATCATAGATCATCATCATCATCAACATCGTCGACGACTACTACTACTACTACTACTACAATTACTTCTAGATGGTCTCGAGATCCAAGAGGACGTGCAGAAACACTATCAAGACCTATAATGCCAAATCCAACTTTCCAGCGTCGTATGGTCCATCAAAGAAATAGCAATAACAATAATAATAATCCAAATTTTAGCGGTTCCATGCACGAAGCTGTTAGAGTTTTTGCAAGTGATGAGGAACCTGACACTACAATTGAGGTACCAGAAAGTTCAGATAGCGAAGTAAATGTAACAACGTCTATTCCCGCGGCTCGTATCCCTTGGAGACCTACTAGACGTCATGAATCACGACAAGATAATAATAATACGCGCGATTCTCATCGTTCTTTTAATTCTCGAGCAGCGCTAGCAGCAATAGCAGCAAGAAGTAGTGCTTCAAATGATAGTCCATTAACCGATGAGCAGATGGCAAGAAGAATGCAAGCATATGAGTACAGCACTGTACGTTTTATCTTAAAAGCTAATTAAATATTGAGTATAATTGCTTACAATTTTAATTATTTGATTTTTAGTTCGATGAACATCAAACTGTTTTAGCCAGGCTTCTTGCTGGTGCCGGTCGAGGTATGATAAGAATTCTAGAAGTATAATAGCAAAAAAAAAAGAAAGTCTTGACGTATCTTATCTTATTTAGCTCGTACTACTACAAATCGTCGAGATGCAACTTCGGGTCCGTCATCATCATCACGAAGTGATTCTTCCAGGAGGAGTATATCAGCGCGTGGACCAGTTAGATTGCCAGAAATCCTATCTCATGAGCGTCATCATCATGAGGAACGCAGCAATGAACCTCGAAACCGTGGACATGGTTCACGTGGCGGTCAATCTAGAAATGGTGGAAGATCGAGTAGTAGTTATTTACATCATTTTATTCCACATCCTTTATGGGGGAATCTTATTGACTCTGGCGAAATAGAGTTTGATGAAATTTTGGAATTAATTCCCTGGGGGTACGAGTTTGATTTTAAACTAAAATGAACAATATAATTATTTGTAAACTATATTTACATTAACTCTCAATCTCTATTTACTTATAGTAATGGCATCGCAGCCAATCCAGATAATTATTTGGTAATTAATTCATTCAAATTTATCAAGTTGAACACGAATTTAGTTTTATAATATTAATTTTGCTTCTCAATTTATAGGATGAGGATGAATTTGACTCAAGCTACGAAGGTTTGCTTCGATTATGTGAACGCATAGGAGATGCAAAACCTAAAGGTGTTCCAGAAGATGTCATAAAAACCTTACCGACGCAAACGTATATACCGGGAAAGAGCAGGACTGTTGAAGAAAGGTATAAATAGCGGTCGGAAAATTTAAATTCTTAAATTATGTTGTATTAACATAATTAATATTATTTAAATAGGTGTACAATATGTTTGACAAATTATGAAACCAATGAAAGGCTTAGAGATTTGCCTTGTTCGCATGATTTTCATCAAGACTGTATTGATACGTGGTTTAAAAATTCTGACAAATGTCCAATTTGTCGGCGTAGTATAATAGAAAATTAAGACATTAGAGAAACAATGGCTGTCTTTTAGTTCATTATTTCTCTTTAATTTAATATTATTTTTGGAGGTGATTATGATAGTTTGTTTTGTTATTGGGATTTTGAATTTTTATTAGGTTTATTATGTTTAGTTGAAAATTATTTTTCCAAGTAAAAGGAAAAATGGCTTTGTAAAATTTGTATAGAATAACATTTTTTTTTTTCATGCTTTTACACATCTATTTTTTCCTTTTTACACCCTTATTTCCTTTTACTTTAATTAGTATTGGGAAAGAAAAAGTCAAAAAAAAATTCAATAAATTTACATTACCCCTTTCTATATAACTAAATATGTGATTAATTAAGTTATTTTAGGAACAATCTAGTTGTATTAAGGATTATTAATATGTAAATTAGAGTACTAAGAATTTGTTAATGTTTATTGAATTGCGGATTGAATTATTTCCCAAAATTTTGCCTTTGTACGTAAAAAATATTTAATTTTAATAACACTGTATAAATTTGACTTTATATATTTTTATAATTTGAAAATGTTCTTCCTAATTTAAAATGATTTTTCTTCTCTAGAATTTAATAAATTATAAAAATAATGATGAAATGTTCTCATTATCAATTTAAAACTCTTTTTCATAATTATAAAATAATACACTTCGTTTTATTAAATATTTTAAATATTTCACATTATTCCTTACTAAAATTATTCCTCATCTAGACTATCAATTAATTCATACATATCATCACCATGTAAGTTTTCACCTCTTTTAATAACATTACAACAATAAATAGTATTTTTAATATCTTTCGATTTAAGACAAATCCAAATTCTACCATTCATTCCGGCTGCTATTTCAAATTCAAATTTTTCTCCTAATTTTTTCAATAATGATCTGATTCCAGTTTCTTGTGAAATTATCCTATAATTTAACAGATTAAATAACAATTTTTTTTTTTATTAAAATACCTTTTTTTTTTAATTTAAAAGAAACAAAGTATAAAAACGTTTACCTCCTACAATATCTTAGAGAACATTTAATTACATATCCATTTTTTAACTCTCCAAATCCTTCAGCCTTCTTCGTATCTGGATTATAACACCAAATTTCTGGCTCCATATCTTTATTTGCCAAAACTACTTTTGCATAAATTAAACTACCAATCTTTATGTATATTAATAAATAAGAATTATTAAATTAGTTTAAAGAATTAATTTTTTTTCTTTCAACTTACATTTAAATTGGGTCGACTCTTTTTGCTAACATTCTCAAAAGCTAATATTGGTAATATAGCTTGATGAGCACTACCAATGTCTAGTCGATAATATTCTCCTCCTTTATAAGTTACAGTTCCAATAACCGGATCTCTCTCTGCTGGTATATACTATATCAATTAATGATTAAAAATAATAATCACGTATATACACATACATATATATTTATTTATATTGGTCCGATCGAAATAAAAATAAATAAAATAAGATAAAAAAATTTATGTGAACGTTTATTTACCCTTCTTTGATTATTTTCAACATACCATATATTTTTCTTGCTAAAATGTTTTAATATTCCGGCTTTAATACAAATTACAGAATCTTGAGTTAATGTTAAACCTGGTCCCAGTTTTAAATCTTTTCTTGTAATATTTATAGGATCTCCTGGTAATACTACTTCAAGTTCCGTTTCTTCTTGATCTATTTCCATCTTATCAGTCATTTTAATTTTTATATAATAATAATAAAAAGTTTGTTTATTTTATAAATAAGGATACTATAATAAACTTAATAATAACGTCAAGGAGGTTACACAGCCATCTTGATAAAAAATATTCATTGATAATCTTGCTTATGTAATATCATAATTAACTCTTTCCCCGATTTTTTTGTCAAAAAAAAAAAAAAAAATGTCTTGGAGAAATTTATTATCAAAAAATCTTAAAGAACTTCGTGTTCATTATTGTCAGACTAGTCCTGCCAGCAGTGGTGTTAGGTTAAGATATTAAAATTTATCAATAAGTTTTAAAATATTTATTATTTTGATCGATAATTTTTAATCGAATACAATTCTTATATAATTGATAATTGATTCTCTTTGTTAACAGAGAATTTATCTCCAAAAATTATGTTTCATTAAAAGAAGCTAATCCAAATTTTCCAATTCTTATCCGTGAAGCGAGTGGTGTAGAAGCAAGATTTTTTGCTCGTTATGGTATGAACAATAAAGTTTTATTAGTATTTTACTTATTAATTTTATTAATTCCTTTGTTATTATTAATTACTATTATGTTAGATTTTGGTAAAGAAGAAAAGGTCGTATTAAATAATTTGCCTGCTAAAGATGTAGAATCTGAATTAGAAAAACTAGTTAATAAGAGTGTATAAAAACAACAATTTTTTAAAAACGAAAAAAAAATTTTAATTAAATTTGACACATTATTTATTATTGTTTTATTTCATAATTAGTAGAAGCTAGAATTGAATTTCATAATTTACCTACTTATTTTGTTATTCTAAATGTTCTAGTGTCCTTTTTTTATTACAACATTATTTTCATCAACTTCTATGTAATTCCTTCCGTTACTATGTATATCAGCTAAATAAGCTGGTAATGGAGGTTCGGCAATTCCTGCCATAATCATTTTCTTTATTCCCTCAATCACATTTGTTCCTTCAAAGAGAACTGTCATAGATAACGGTGTCGATTGATCATCATTATTGGACGTATGTAAAGGAGTTGATAACTAAAAAAGACAAAATTATGAATTTAAATTTATGTAAAGAGGTAAAATATACGTAATTAATTTTTCACCTTGATTTCAACCATGTCAAGTGATGGCTGTTCATTTGGACCAAAATTATCATTTGCCGCAGTGTCTCTTTGCTTCAAAAGTAAAATGTCATCTTCATCCATCATATCTTCAAATTGGTCGATATTTTCAGGTATATCTGAAACATTTATAATTTCTGATTAATTTTAGGATACATTAAAGAAAACCAGCTTAAACAGTTCAATAAATTAAATAAAAAGGTTACCATCTTTCTTTGGTTTTTTAGATGGAAATAATAGTGGATTATCATCAACTTGATTTAACCGGTAGCGGCTGTACGTGCCTTGGGATTGTCGATGTAATAATAATTTTTCAAGAGAATCCGCATATTTACCTTTCAAATCACACTCCTCAATTTCATTACAAACAAAGGTTTTTAAAAGTCCCTAAAATGCAACATGTCTTTTTTATATAATTTTTGATAATAAAGAATTTAAAAATTACAGAGTCGCATACCTGCATTATAAATTCCTTGTGTTCACGTTTAATATTGCTACATAATAAATGCTCAGAATTGGTAAAATAAATCACGTAAATGATGTTAGAACTAACAGGAAGGGTATTCGGAGGAACTCCATCGTGAATGCTAATTCGTATCCACCAATTTTTTTCATATTCTTCGATGTATAAATGCTAAAAAACATTTATAAACTTTTTTTAAAAAGAAAAACGGTTATTATTCATAAAAAGCGCGTCATTTCAATATCTTACAGTTTTGAAGAATGGCGAAAGTTGTGTCAAAAGTGACGAATTAAGCTCTGAAGTCTTCCGATATTCTTTTTTCCTCAATCCTAAAATTTAACCTAATGATTATTTGTATATCAAAATTATTTATTACGATCAACGAGAGAAAATAAACTTTATATACCATTTTCCCAACATAGTTTTAATGCTTTCCAATGTTTGAGACTAGAATGATCATGATAATCTGTTGAAATGTTAATAAATTAAAGAATTTTTGGGCAATTTACAAATACACGTACATTTCATGTCAAGCTGAGCAATTTGTTTATAATTCAATCCGTTTTTCTACAAATATCCGTATAAAAAAAGCTTAATACTACAAGTAAATATAAATATTTATTTATAAGGTACACACCCAATCCTCAAGAAATATTTTATCAACCATATTCTTTTTACTAGAAATTTTTTCATAATGATGTAAGAGTCGATTTACTTGTTGTCCATTGGTATTATCACAGTTTTCTTCGTCTTCAGAAGTATCTTCAATTTTTGGGCGCGCCATTGGGTCTTGCAACCATTTCCGTATAATATCGAGTAAAGAGTCTTTTGTATGACGGTTTATAACACGACGAAGAGAAGCATTTGGCGCAATAATAGTTGTATCGTTGCGAATGAAGGAGTGAAGGGGCATGTTCTGGTTGGAATTGTAATTTATTTGAACGACAAATTTAAAATACGCGTATCTCATCCTGAATATCACATGATCGAATTATAACTACCAATCTGTGCGACAATCGGCGATTTTTATCTCAGCATTGAAGTTGGGTTATATTATCGTTATTCCAAAACTGACGAGTACCAGTAAACGTTAAATCAGAAATTGTTTGCCTGAAAAATACCTCTCCATCAACAAGTAAAACCATTCTCCAGTCTAGTCATGGATGTGCCAACATGACAAAGCCAACTAAGGAACAGGATGTCGAGACTCAGAGTAGAAAGTTGAATTACTTTTCTATTTAAGATCAACAAGCTAGATCTTGATGATTATTTGATATGAATAAAGCTTATCCTAGGGCTTTCTTGAAACCTGATATGCTCTTACACGGAAATTCTATCAAGGTATGTACAAGGATAATGTGGCTCGAACTTTTTCTGTATAATACACAATTACTTACTTAGATCTTATAATACTATAGTTATCAATTTATATTTCTCATCAAAATATAATTAATTTAATGATGATTCGTTACTTTACACCATTGATTGAATTGTTAACAATTTAGCAATTCGGCGATATATTGACCAATGGCCAAGTGTGGAAAATTCTAAAATTCAATTTCAAGATGTCAACATAGATTTGCATTTTATTTAAACACCACCCAAAGAACGCAATTATATATCATAAAATAATTATTTCTACCAGTGGGTTGTAATATATTATCTTCAACGTAAAGTATGATTTCACAAACTCAAAGTCTTTACTGAGAAGAAATTTCTTGAGAAGATAAACGACATTGCTAAGTTTATGACAATGTGACACCCACCCAACGAAGGCGTTTTCCACTATTACAGAGAATGCACTAATATTAATCACCGCTGGAGTCTTGATTCTGCTGAAAGTGGAAAGAAATTAGTGATTTTAGCAAATAAGTATTCAGAACGTGATGCAATAACTAAACTTTTTAAGACCACAATTATATAAACGAACAAGGCATTAGTAAAAAAATTACTAAGTTGATTATAATTTAATTTTTGTCTTGTTCATAAACTGGACCTATACAGGAACTATGAAGAGGAATTTTGTTTATTTATTGCATTGATTTATCGGAAGTAGAAAGGAAAAGATGATATTTACTTTCATGTAAAATATTTAATAATCTCCTACTTTTATGTATGTAAAATTTTCTTTTGCGTTAATAAAGATGATATCGCGTGATTTTAATTTAATGTCAATACAATTTTGTTTTTTTTTTGATGCATATTTATTACGCTAAGTTAAAAATATGAGCGAATCTTTATTAACTTCTACATATTTTCGAAAAAATGTACTACCTAAAAAATCTACCCCATGTTAATATATAATTTGTAATATTGGATAAAATGTAAAAAACATGACAGAATTAGAATCATCGAATGTTCTTTATTGGAAGAAGAGGCTAGCCGGGATGAATGGGTATCAAACATGTAAAGGAATGAAATAATGTCTGCCGGCATCTGGGCATAATAAAACAAGCAAAACTAAAGGAATGCAACATGACTCAAAGAATCAAAGATTAATAATGAGGGAGATACGAAAAATTTATTGTTACACAGATTGATCTGTGATCACATGAAAGATCGAATTTTATATGAATCTATGAACATAATGAACTGAGAAATCAAATTTGCGAAAGTATGACCTCTAGTTTAAAGATCCTTTTTGATAAAGAAAAGGTTGCCGCTTTTAGGGGTAGGTACCTTTCTTTGTTAAGCAAAAAAAAACGCGTTTAAATTTTTATCTGAAAGACTTTTTAGCGTTAGTGGCATATATGAGCGATTTCACGAAAGAAAGCGTGATTATGGTTATCAACGAAAGAGAAATTAAGTTGCTTTATGAAGAAGCAAACAAAGGGAAAGTATTTGGGTAATTTGTTCAAATAATTGTTTTTTTATCTAATTTTCAATGAAAGTTTTTAATAAAACACGTAATATAATTTATATAATGCCTTTTATTAATTTATTCAAATAGAACATTGAAAGATATTAAAGAGATTAGTTCTATAAACATAATCAACGATAGAAATCATTTTATATTAAAATTTCAAATCATTAGTTTATTACAAGCGTTAGAAGCTATGGGCGATAAACACAATGTTAAAATGGAACTTAAAATAATAGGGGAAACTACAATCCTTTTATTCGAGGTAATTTTACTTTTTTTTGTTTACCTTTTTTTTTATTTGATCTAACTAAAATATTATATATTGATTATATTAAAATAATCTTAGACGAATTGTGATGAAAAATCGACGTCAAAATTTAAAGTAGAGATTGTGGGCGATAATCGTTATAGACAAAATCCTCCACCAATCAGTGTAATATACAAATTTAAATTTTATTTTTTAATTTATTTATCCGTTGTATTTATAAAATGTTTCTTCTTTAAAATTTAGCGGAGAGCGATAAAATTTAATGATAGTGATTTATACAAACTTCTAAAAATGGCTAGATTATTTTCAAATATCAAAGATAACCTGCTTGTATCGGTTCAACATAATACAAATCATCATATTTTCAAAATCAAATATTCTCTTGATACAGGAAGTAAAATGTGTCATCAAGTTAAATACAGACGGAAAGATCAAAGTAAGAATCTATTGTTATACGAATTAATTATTGAGAGATATTATTCAAACTCTTTTATTTTCATAAAGACGACGTACGATCATCGGATGTTACAGCAGTCAAATCACGACTGTTTGCTACGTTCTTTAGACTTGAGAATCTAAGGAACGTATCATGCTGTAAGTTATTTGTCTTTTTGAATTCTTATTTGATAATATTAATAAGACATATATTTCTTTTTAGTTGTTAAACAACATGAATACATTCTATTAGAAGCTGAGAATATGTATGATGAAAATATAGGAATAAAGGTTTATTTGAAAGGGTTATCAGAAGTGTATTGATGTAAGCATTAGCATAGGATAGATTAATTAGCAATTAAATGTACTAATGCGCGACCCTCAGAAAATTTCTAAGTTTCTAACCCAGTTTTATAATTTAATTGTAAAAATTTGTAAATAAAAATAATGCGCGTGATATAGGCAAGCAATTGTACTTCTCTGACTAAGTATGTCCGTCATTTTAAATTGACATTATCGAATTTTTGACGCGACGCGATTGCTGTCAGACGTGAACACAATTGACGACCTGATATCTGACTCTTAACAACTTTATTTTCTTTATTAAAGGATAAAAAAATGTCATTTGGTAGACCACCAAATATTTCTGCATTCAAACCAACACCACCAGAAAAGGGAAGTTTTCCTTTAGATCATGAAGGTATTTTATTTATTATCATGAAAATTATAAATTATTAAATTATTCAGTAAATAAATATGGTTTAAATAAAAAGGTGAATGCAAACAACTTGTTAAAGAATATCTTGAATGTTTGAAAAAAAATCAAGGAAATAATGGAAATTGTAGACATCTATCAAAAACCTATTTAAAATGTAGAATGGATAAGTAAGAAATTATTTAATTTATACTTTTTTTTTAAAAAAAAAACCTTTCATTTAAAATGTGACCAATTTAAAGCTTTCTTTTAATGACTTTTTTTAATGTAATTATTAGAGGACTAATGACACCTGAAGAAATGAAAAATTTAGGATTTCAAGATGATGAAATAAAAAGGACTGAAGAGAAATAAAAATCTCTTACTTTTTTTTTAAAAAAAAAGTTAAGTAAAATAAAGATATTACAAAAAATTACATTAGATAATATTCTAGTAATTACTCTATTATCTATCTCTAACTAAAATAAAGTTTTCTAATTTCATCCCTAATACTTGCCCAACTTAATAATACAAAAGCTAATAATATACAAAAACTACCGACCACAGTACTTACAGTTATCGGTGTATTAATAACAATTAAATCAACCCAAGCAACAATTGGAATAGTTAACATAATACCAATAGCAGCAAATAAAGGGGAAGTTAATGCTATCACCAACATAAAACTGGCATTAAAAAATACTCCCGCTATTGCAATTAATAGTATAAAGCCGAATGTTCCTGAATCAGGTAATTCAAATAATTCAATACCAGTAAAATGTAATAATGGTATCGGTATCCAAAGAAAAAGAAAAGTATGCACTCCTATTAATCCTGTTATTGTATTTGCAAATAAAAAAGATGGTGTTGGAGGACTACCTAATTTCTTATAAAGCACTTGATATAATCCATACATGAGAGCACCAAAACATGCTAATAAATCTCCCATCACTATAACAATAGTATTATTATTAAAATGTCCATTATCATTGTTTTCTTTACCAAAAAATGTCATAATTACTACTCCTGTGATACTTAAAAATGTCGCTATAATTTTTTCTACTTTGATTGACTCACTTAATAAAATTATTGAAAATACATAAGCCCAAAAACAACTTGTGTTATATATTGCCGTTAATTTGGCCATTGTGGTTAAGTTTACGGCAATATACCAAATATATCCTGATATACATATACCACAAGCGAATAGTAATGATATCTTTAGAATATAAATTATTACTGATCTATAATACCTGGATGTTAAAATTTGAGTTATTGATGTATCATTAATAGAATAATTATTATGATCAACTTCTTCCGCTGCTTGATTTCTTGTTAAAACTGAATAATACGTTGGTTTAATTGTACCAACTAGTTCAACTCCAACATCAAGAAATTCTATTAAATATTGAAGTGGATTCAATCTAAACATAAATTGAAGCGGTAATATTATCATATAACAACTATGTGCTACCCATCTATTTAATAAATTTCTTTTAATTAAATTTTTTAATAAAAAAAGACATATAATAAAATTATTACTATAACTTACAGAATGAAATATGGTTTATGAAATTTAATTCCTGTTTGTACAAATTGTGCTAGTTCCTATTTGAAAAAAGAAGGTACTCTATTAAAAAATTTTAATTAACAAGATTTCAAGATTAAAAATGTAATATCTTTTATTACCGTTTGTATAACAAACGATGCGATACAAATACATAATATGCTTAGACCTAAAGTATTATACGTTTTACGAACAGGAACAAAATTATTACTGTTATCATCTTCAATAGACTGTCCATTTTCTTCATTTACAGCCTGTAAAGATGATTGTATTGACGCCATATTTATTTAAGAAGAAAATTTTCGAGACTGACTTTTCATCCTTTTAGTTGTACTAGATGTTAAGTGAGTATTGAACTAATATCACATGATAAACTTGTGTAATGTTTACATTGATAAAAAAAATCTGTATCAGTTGTTCTTATAATGCAGGCCAGCAACTATCAACAAGCTTTTTTGAAAAAAAATGCTAAAATCAGATTGTTAAAAAACGAATTCCTAATGGATATAATCCGGATAATCCGTTAAATTAATTAAATTAATGTCTTTAACAAAAAAAGATTTCCTTAGCAAAACAACCAATGAACGGTTGTAATCAATCAGACCGATATCTGATAGCAAACGGATAAACAGTTTTACAAGAAATGTGATAACGTGATTTAATTGCCGAAACCTTCGAAATCTTTACATTGACACATGTTTGCATATTTTCGTGAAACTAAACGCGAAAAATTTTAATGTTACACCATCATGCAGTATAAAATCCTATTATAATTGTGAAAAAGAAATTAAGAGAGTCATTCTTGTTTTTCATAAACGTTTTTAAAATTTAAATTTTTAAGAAATGGCAACATCTCTTTTTCAATCGATATTTCATCCAAGTGAAATTGTAGCTTTAATTCAATATAAGTTTCTCAAGTCTTCACCTATTCATGTAATTCCTCCTGAACAAAACGCAAAAATTCGCTGTTATGAATTTTTAAACAAAACTTCTAGGTCATTTGCTGCTGTTATTCAAGAATTGGACGATGAAATTAGAGACGCCGTAAGTTAATTATTGGTTCCGAATTACGTAGTTCCTGATTGATAAGTTACTAAAAATTGTTTTGAGAATAACTTATTTGTAATCAACAATCCTGCCTTATTCGTCATTGATAAAAGTTAACGAATGCCTTTTTTAAATAATCTCGAAAAATTTTAGGTTTGTATATTTTATCTAGTGTTACGTGGGCTTGATACCATTGAAGATGATATGTCGATTCCTATTGAAAAGAAAGAACCTTTATTGAGAGATTTTCATAAAACAATTTATAAGAAAGGATGGACTTTTGACGAAAGTAAGAATATTTAATAATTATTATTTCTTAAGCTTTTAAACAAATTCTCAATGAATAATTTTAATTTGTACAGACGGTCCGGATGAAAAAGATCGGCAATTACTTGTAGAATTTGATGTCGTAATTGAAGAATTTTTAAGTTTGAGAAAAAAGTTTCAGAATGTTATTGCAGATATTGCTGACAAGATGGG
Source organism: Oehlia diaphana (assembly GCA_003833135.1). Classification (NCBI taxonomy): domain Eukaryota; kingdom Fungi; phylum Glomeromycota; class Glomeromycetes; order Glomerales; family Glomeraceae; genus Oehlia; species Oehlia diaphana. Next base: position 29,954 of record QZLH01000510.1, on the reverse strand, counting down.
AAATGGTATGGCTGATTATGCAAAGGATGCAGCATATAATAAATATGGAGTTATGACAAATAAAGATTTTGATTTATATTGTCATTATGTTGCTGGTTTGGTTGGAATCGGTTTAAGTAGTTTATTTAGTACAAGTGGATTGGAAAAACCGGAGTTAGCTAAAGAAACCGAACTGTGGGTCTTCTCTTCTTTTTTCATTTTTCTTCTTTCTACCTGTAATTTAACTTCTAAGTTCCATCCTCTTTTTGCAATTTCAGCTCGAATTTGATGGGATTGTTTTTACAAAAAACGAATATTATAAGAGATTACTTGGAAGACCTATTAGTAAATCGTAGATTTTGGCCAAAAGAAATTTGGACAAAATATGTTGACGATTTAGCGGATTTGAGAAAACCAGGATATGAAAAGAAAGCAGTTGATTGTTTATCAACAATGATATTAAATGCTTTACAACATGCTCCTGAATGTTTAACTTATATGAATAAAATACAGAATAAAAGTATATTTAGTTTTTGTGCTATACCTCAGGTAATGGCTATTGCTACTTTAGCTTTATTATTTAAAAATTATAACGTTTATCATTCAGTCGTTAAAATTCGTAAAGGTGAAACTGTTAAGGTGAGAGATATACCTATATTAAATAAGAAGATTTTGCTTTGAAATTAGCACTTATTTTAAAATTTTATTTAGTTGATTCTAAAATGTACGAATATTTATGAAGTCGCAAATATCTTTCGCTATTATTCAAAAGTCATTATTCAAAAGAATGATAGTAAAGATCCAAATTTTATGAAAATTAGTGTAGCATGTGGAAAGGTAAATTTACTTCACATTATTTAAATTTCTTCTGTTATGAAAATTTCTAATTCTTTCCTTTTTATATATTAAAGATCGAACAATGGTGTCAAACAAACTTACCAGATATAGATTCATATTCGTCATCTCAGCAAGACAATAATGATATAGTGATTTTCCTTATCGGATTTATTCTATCGGCTTTTGCTGCTTATTTATTATATTATGTAAATCAGGAACACTTAGATTATAAAGGAAGAGAAACTTTAGATGTTTTTGATTAATTTTAGAAAAAATATTGTATATTAATATTTTATTTGTTTATTTGTATAAATAATATCACTTCTAAACTTTTAATAAATGTTGTATTTATTTTCCCATATATTATCAGATTCTATCTTAATCATTTCTTGGCTTTATTAATAATGAAGTGCATATTTTAATGCTATTAATGCAGAATTTACAATCATTTACTCTAAATATTAACTAGGAAGTATAATACTTAATTTTTTTTGTTTAATTTCCTTTTATCATGGCCAAATCAATAGTTTGGAATAAAAGGTAGTTCGTCAAATCCATTGTATGGCATAGCCTGAATTGAAATTATAACTCTCCTTATATAAGGATACCATTTGGAAAGGTATCTCCTGCCCATGGTAACAATAAACTCTCACTACTTATTTCATACTGAAGTGTGTTACAACCAAGCCTGAACGCGTGTAACTATCTCTATAGTACCGGGAATTTAAACCAAAGGAAACAATTATAATAATTGTAAAATATTTGTAAGCACTCATTTTTATTTTCTTATTAGTTTGCATAACTGTACTTTATAGAATAGATTTAATACCGTATATAGCGGGCCACAGTACCCCGGGTATCTTGCAAAAATCGGGGGTTTGACCCTGTACCCCCGGGCACTGGATCACGAGATAATTGTAAAATATCCCCCCGGGTACTATACAATTCTATGAAATTTTTCAAGGGGGGTACTATGCA
>QZLH01000510.1:0-17733 GCA_003833135.1 Oehlia diaphana | reverse complement strand
TCTGATTATTTTGCATGTGATTGATAAGATAGTTATGTAGTACAATTGCATTTTAAGTTATAAAGCATTAAATAATTAAAATTCTTAATTTAGGCTAATTCCAAAAATCAGCCCATATGAAATTAAATATAAATAATTATTAAAAAATAAAATGTTGTGAAATTAATCAGACAGTTTTTAGCCTGCATTATACTTAATTTTGGCCAAAATATAATCCAGATCCTGAAACTGATATTTTAAAAAGGGTTTTATTTTTTATCACCATGGTGATACATAAAGATGATCATTGGTCCTAAAAGACCACAGTCTCGCAGTCCTACACCTTAAAAAGACAGACCAGTCCGTCTTGGTGTAAGACTGTGGTCTTTCAGTCCTGTAACATGTACAATAAGACCGATGGTCTTTTTAAGGACTGCAGTCTTTTTAAAACTGATCAGTCTTTTTTTTTTCTGCAAATAAAAAATTTTTCTATACTTTACTATTCTTTATAAATGAACACTAATTGTATAAATTTATAGGAACCATTCCAGACGTATATTATAAGTAAATAACATGTATAAAGACGGATTTATTATACTTTATTTATTAATGTTAATTTTCTTTTTTTCCTTAGAGACAGGGAGACAGTCTTTTCAAGAAATAAGGCGAAGTTTCAATATGCATGTAATAATTTATATATAAAGACCGATATAAAGACCAGGTAAGTCTTAAGACTGGTCCTACTGCACCAAGAAAAAATAAAAGACTGCGGTCTGGTTTTACAAGTCCTGGGACTGATCAGTCCAGGACTGAGTAGGACCGGTAGGACTGATAATCATCTTTAGCGATATATCGCCAGTGTCACATGATTTTATAATTCCAGCTAGAATTAAAAGATCATCAAATAATTTCCTTTTTTGGAAGATTTGTGTAACAAAAAACTTGAATTTTGCTAAAAAAATAAAATTGCCTTTTTTGGATTATGTAACGTTATCTAAAAGGCCAAAAAAGGATATTTTGACCAGTATTATAAAATTTGGCCGAAATTAAGCATGTAATGTATAGTGTGTGACAAATAGGATTTTTTGCACTGAAAAAATTCTAAGTTTCCAGAATAAATAATAAAAATGGAAAACTAAAGGGTGTGATGCTGGGTGACAAATTATTCATATATGTGAAGTCACGTGATACTTGCGATACATCGCTATGGCAATTTTTTATAAAATCCTTTTAAAAATATTATTTATAAAAGTTAAAAAAAAAAAATAAGTTAAACTTAAAAAAGATACCAATTTGTTCAAATATAAAATATGATTTTGTAAAATTAATACAATTTGCTTAAACTTATAATTATAACTATTAATTGATTTTCAATCAATTTACTTTATCTAAAATTATGAGTTTAACCTAATTTTGATTGAATTTGCTAAAATTCAAATATGAGTTATAGTATATATGTGATGTCTGAAATCCTGTTACAGGTATCATTTGTAAATTAATCACAGTAATATTTAAATTCAACCATTATGATCTAAGCCTATTTTTTTAATATTTTATCAAAATATAGTTTTTGATTAAAATTTAATGTAAATAGTATTTCGTACTTCAGTTAAATCAATGATATTATTAAAAAAATTAGAATCCATAAAAGTCTTTTTTAATGAATAGTTTTTGAATTTGAATTTATTAAAAATTTCAATTAAAGTTTTTCAAAACAACATTTTATTTAATTGTAGTATTTCACCTGAAGATTGAGCAAAAATAAATATACTTTTTATATATAAAATAATATATAAAATAAAAGATATAATACCTCAAGTGAATCATTAGACAATTCTAATATAAGGTTATTAGTTAAATCCAAAATTCCTTAGCTTTTACCTTCTGCGAACCTAAAAGAATCTTCTTCAACTGAACCAGAAGGAATTTGGATATATCTTATTTATTTATTCTATAACTCTTTATGATCATTCTATTCTTTTATCAGAACCTCAAATTCTAATATATATTTTAGTATTCTTATGGGGTTGTTACTAAATTCAATAAAATTATCAAAAATATTCTAATAAATTTTTAATACTGCTTTTGCATTATTCTATAGTTAAAAAATCTGTAATATAATATATATTGAAATTGTTTAATAAAGATAATGTATTGTAGCTATATTTTGTGAAAAAAACTGGATATCTTAATACATTCTATCTCAGTAAGCTAATATTGAATCTCAAGCTGTTCAAAATACCTCATTATTATTAATGAAGATTTCCATGTCTGTTATTGTGAAATATGAAAGAAATAATTAAATTTGACTAATAATACATAAACAAAAATCAAGCTTTCGAGCATAAAAGACTATGACAAACTAACAATCTAATATATGATAACTAACAGTCCCAGTAATTCACAAGAGACTGAAAAGAAAGACAAACTAATAGTCAATCTTACAGTTAACTAACAGTCTCCTAACTCAGTTCATATTTCCATTACCTCTTTTAATAGATTTGTAGCAACAAAAACAACTAATAATCACTTATAATATATATAATGATCCTATCTAAGACATATGCTATTCATATATGACACTCACCTGAAATTCCTTGCAAAAATCTTTTACTTTTTATTGTATACCCTTCTTAATCAATTTGTTATTATCAGTTTTTTCAAGTCATTTCTTTATGTAATTAAGAATCTTTATTTTGTCACTTTTAAGCTTCTTATACAAACTGCACTAAGAAACAAAATTGTTGAGATTTTACAGCTCTAGTAAAGTAATTTGTAAATAGTCATCCATCTCAACAATCTTCATAATAGTCTGATAACAGGAGAAAAGTTACATAATTATAATTATATTTTTATATGATAATTTGTGTAATACTTGATACAATTATAATTTTTATGAATGTAATTGGCTATTAATTGAAAAAATACAATTTTAAATTAATATATTAAAATGTTATACTTTTTAGCCTATCAGTGTTAACTCCGTAAAAAAATAAAACAGTCTAGACTGTTGAAATAATAACTTTATAATCTGCAATTCACTAATTTAAATTTCATTTTCAATTCATTAAGTTAGGTGCCTTACACTACACTATACATGCTGTCCAAATTATTTTAGGATGCCATAATTATAATTTGGTATAAGACTTCACTTACTTATAATAAAAGTCACTGTAACTCTAAGGTAAAATCACCAAGAAAAAAATTTTGATGATCCTATTATAAATAGATAAATTACATTTAAAAAAGAAAATATTACACTGCATTATTATGATTTTTTTTCTTTTAAATCAATTAACTAATAATATTAAGAATTGAAGTAAGGTAAAATTACTAGTAAATTTGAAATTTTTCTTGAAAACCTTTATTAGAAATAAGCGGGGTCCTTTTAGGATGCCGTAATTCATTCAGTTTATATGTAATTTATTATGTAAAGTGCCAAAATAATTTGGGATGCCGTAATTAAATTTGGAATTTTATTTATAATTAAAATAATTTGTATACACTACACATCAAGAGTAGTAGTCACATGATTCTGATCTTACGGTTTAAAACTTTATTAATAATTTTCAGATACATTAACAAGTTACAATGAGAAAAATGCTAAAGAAATGAATGAAATAAATAATACTATAAAAAAAGAAGTTCTCAGATCCTAAGCTATAAATAAGAGTCCTATCATAATAATAATAACTTCTATCATATTCACCATATTTATTATATCTACCGTATCTATTATATGAGTATAGATAACTTTGCGATTCCATTCAAAGAAGTAATATGAACCTACACAGAATAACGAGCCAGATCAGTGATCTTCAGCGATGTGATCTATCATACATAAGATATTTTTTTGCGGATATGTCACAATTTTTATAAAAATATAAATGATCTATTATTGTTAAAATGCCAGATGGCTATGATGAATTTATCAAAGAATATGGATTGAAATATAAATGGGGTAATGAAAGGAATCCCGATGAGTAAAGATACTGGGACAATCTTTTTTTACACAATAAAAACCTATTGGGAGACAAGGCAGTTAGAGGTGTTGAAGGGAGAAAGCGCTTAAGCAATTATCTAGGACAGTAAAATAATTTTTTGAAAAATATATCCTTGAAGTCTTTTTTCAAATATTTTTAAGAAAAAAGTGATATTGAAACTGATAAAATCGCCATATTGTCTGCATGAACTTCGAAGGAAAATATGGCCGGATGGTATGATGTAGATTGTTTATTCAAGGTGAAGAATCAATATGGATTACTGTTTAAAGGCGGAGAAATGTAATGATATTGTCAAACTCTGTAAAGATCATTTTAGAAGTGAATTTTATAGTGGATTAACACGAGAAAAAATGACCAGAGGAAGATGTATTGCAAAAAATGATTATTATCATGAATTGGTAGAAATGCTTATTCGGGCGGAAGAAGAATCAGTGACTGATAGTATAACTGGGATTAAAAATTATATCAGTCAGTCCGGCATTGCTAATAATCTGAATGTAGTGCAATACTTAATGAGAGGCATACATTGGATAACTAACCCGAATCCTTCAGCTCGGAAGATTTTTTGCTGAGTCACAAATTGTGCGACAATAATTTTTGCATATATGTTCGAAAGAAAACATATTAACCTTTTGTTCTTTATTTTTTCCCAAACAAATGTGAAAAAAATGGGATAGGAGGTCTACATGCAACACAGGACAGTTAATAGTGACGACAAAACCATATGTTATGAAAGACTGAGAACTTCGCAATTCCAAGATCTCCAGGCGTTAGTCTAACTTTGAGTCTTTCCGGTAGATCATGAGAAAATTATGAAGATTTCACATACATATGCCTTCATAGTTTTCTTGACATCATACGATAATTTTAATCACGCTTTTTATCTCCTTACCTCCTTTTTCAGCAAGATATAAAGCATGTGGAAGTTCAGTAAACTTTCCCGCAAAAACCTCTCCGCAAAAAATCAAAGTAAATATATGCCTGAAGTTATGCTTGCATGGGAGCGAAATTTTTCACTATGGGCCTTGTATTAAGCAAAGCAAGATGTCAACCACTGAAAATGACAATAACGATATTATCAGCCTAAACCTCCGCTTCCGTAATAGTCAGCATCGGCACACCTAAGGTTTCGGAAGTTAGAAAAGGAAAGCCTCTTTAAGCTAACACAGCAGGAAGGGTGTATTGATACCCGCATTTTTTATCTTTGTATTGCAAAATCACCAATCCGAAGACGAAAGTTCTCAATAAAAGTGAATCGCAACATCGCGATGACAAATTTGTAATACTATACGTGCATTAAATTACAATATAATATTTAAAATTGTGCAATATAAATACATAAACTTAAAAAATGTATAAATAAAAACTTGCAATTCATTATTCAATCAATGCTTTCTGGCATTTTCACAATTTTTTTATGTATAACTTGCGCATAAAAAATTTCCTGATGATTTCAATCGATAAAATTTAATAAAGGTTTCAAGTCCGAAAATTTAAAAATCTATTTATTTATATTATGTAACTTATTTTTATAGTACTTTGTTTAAATATAATTTTTGCCGCGTAAGCGGCAAAAATTTTTTTGCTAATATTCCATGGAATATTTGTGGAATTCCTAGTCCGAAATTTTCTATTTTTACTATTATCACTTATTAAAATTATCAACTTTTGATCTATAATATGCTTAATAATATTATTAAATCTTATAAAATAAACCGATAGAAATGTGCAGTTAATGTTGCTCTATCAGTTTAGATTTTTTTTTATGTTGCTTAGTTTATGAATTATAAAAGTTTAAAGTTACATAATATTAGTGTGGTTTATAGGCGACAGCCACCATAAAAATCTGTTCGAGAGAAGGACTCAACGTTTTACTTATACGGAATTGTCTTCTGGTACCACTCGAATTTCTGAAAGTAAGGAAAGGAAAGGCCTTCATAGAGAATCTGCGCTAGAAGTCTAAGCAACTCGAACTTTTTTTTGATCTGTATTTAAATTTTGTATGGTGCCACAATTCAGATCTGATTGATCCAAGTTCTAGACTCAACAATTCTAGGGAAAAAAAATTTTTTGTAATAAAGAATTTATGTATATAATTTTAAGAATATCTTCGTTTATTCTTTTAGCAAAGTTACCAAATTGTCAGCAATCATGTTTGCACAATGCGAAAAAATTTGCAACTTGTTACTATATTTTATTCATACAAGCATGACAACATCTCTATAATTAACATGAGGCATTGTTAATTTTTAACCCTATTCGTATATAACTAATATGACCTTTTCTTTTACAGGGATTTCGCCTAAATATCATACTTTGTTTGTTTTTGATACGTCCAAGATTAGACACTAGAAAGCCTGGGGCAGTCACTACTGGTAACCAAACTTCCATTATGATAACTGTTATTTATCATTGTATCTACTTTTTAAATTTAGATCGTGGCGTCTTGACTTTCATAAAAAAACTAAAGAAGAGTACGAGACCCAGAGACTAGTCAATGATGAAAAATGATGAAATCAGGGAAGAGCTTCCAAAGGAGGTAACTAAACCTACGCTTCGTAAGAAAACATCAAAAATTTATGATCTTCCCATCGCATCGGATATGATAAGATACAACGAATAAGATTAAATTAGGTTGGGATAAAATCGATTATGTAGTAAGAGAAATTAGCCGTTAGCTTCGTTAGCTTGTTATATCACGTGATCCCGTTTTGGTATTGCGTGACCTCGAGGTCACGGCCTCTATTTTTGTACTGCACCAAGTATTTACTATTAATTTTTGGGTTTTATTGAATAAGCAGAGAATAAAATAATAGATATAAAAAGTATTTTATTTTTAAAGAGGAGTTATTAGTTTTTTTGATATGTAATTTATTTTTGAATAGTAATTTAATTTTAATAATGGGTACAAATTTTTATTCCTAATTAATAGAATGGTAGTATTTATTTTAACAAATAATAAATTATCTTTGTTTTTTTTCTTTTCGCAACAAATTACTTTTTATCAATCTTCCAACCAATAAATGATATATATATTATCTCTTAGATATCACATAATATCACGTAAGTAATATAAACGCATTTGTGGCCGTTTCCAATACCAATCCAAATTCTCATCAACAAAACCTTTGTTTTTAAGTGTAAGTCACAGGAGTGTGTATAACAAATGTGTAAAATGGAAATGATTACCAATTCAATGCTTTTGGTTAATCGTTTTATTTTCAGTTTCACATCATGCTATTATTATTAACCAATATGGTCATATGGGTAAAGCTTTATTATACGATACGATATACAGAAAAGTACATCATTGTTTTTTAGATAGATTACAAATGCACTTATATGCAGAAAATATAATTTCACTGAGATTGTGAATACGACCAAAACAATGGCTATTTTTTGGTACAGGTAGATGTTCATCTAAAGAAAACGGTGTCACCATAATCCCTGCTGTCATGTCTTAATATCTATTTAAAACGTTTTTTTGTATTATTAAAAAGAAAATATCCGAACAGCATTTAAAAAATTTAATTCCTATACAAAAAACAACGAAATAACGTAAACCTGAAATGGTCGATAAAATCTGCTATTTAACTACGAGTTCATTAAGCCACTGGTAAGGATCTTCTGTTGTAGGATAAATGCCAAAAAGCTGGGCAAAAAAAGTTTTTTCCCTTAGACTAACCTACTGTGCCTCAAAATTTTAAGGCACAGTTGTTTGATTTGTAGATCCTGCAAAGAATGGTTTGTATGTTGTTTTAATATCTTTAGGTTTTATTATTTAATGGTTTAATTATTTTTTTTAATGAACTTAATATTATTGTAATTTTTCGAATCTTTAAGATGCAACCCTCCTATTACTTTGGTTTGATAATATATTGGTTATTTCCTTTTTATTAGCTATCTCCATTATGTTTTTTCTAAAGATTGTCCTATATATAAGAGAGAATCCTCAATATTTGTACTTACAATAATAACAAAATAACATTATGCTGGAAATATAATTCTGTAAAGTTATTTTTTAAAGAAAGAAAGTTTGAGGAAATATATAAAATCGGGACTAATAATAAATAGACTATTGATCAGTGGCTTATTATGTACAAAAAAGTAAAAAAATTAATTTATTAGTAAAAAATTTATGTGCATGAAAATTCTCATCACGAGCATTTATTAAAAAAAGATTAAAAAAAGTGAATTACTGGTCGTACAGTTGACCAATAGTAAAAAAAATACTGATAAATTTTACATCGTACTACAGTATTTCAAAAATCTTCAACATAGGATATATTATCAATATTCATATTTCACTTTACTGCTTTGAAGAAGAAAATTAATTGTATTTTTATTAAAAAGATATATTTAATAAATTACTGTATATATCAAAATTCAACTGCCATTATAGATAAAATTTAATCATATCATCCTATGAGTAACCATAAATTAACTCCGCAGCAAAAGTTATTTTTAATAATAATCTAATTCGATTATCGTGAAATTAATCGATTAACACCTCAGGTAAATCAGATTCATTGCTATCTTTTGGTTCCTTCTTTTTATGTATAAAATATAACCCAGAAATAAGATTGTAAGTTCTTGATAATACGTCACTTGCAACCAATATAGAGCTTGTAATTAAGCTTAAAAGCGGAATTGTACTATAGGTAATTACGTTCATTCTGTATAGAATCTATATAATAAATGATTCTGTTAAACATTATCGATACCTCAGTTTAGACAAATTTGCGTATTTAAATATATGCATATATATTACCTGAATTATTAACTGTGGTATGTCCTCAATAAATAAATTAGCAGTCGTACCGTAAAATATCCTTTTTTGAGTTTTTAATGATAATGATGAATTAAATAATTCGAATCCACCGAACCTTGAGTTCAATATATTCAAGGTACCTACATCGGCAGATGATAAAATTGTGAAAATTGATGCTAATTTAGCGTTGCCTATAAACCATTCTAAAAATTTCTCATTGTTTTTTAATTCGTATGTAAATAATTTAAATGCTGAAATTACGTTGAAAATGATTGATACTGCTAAAACAATTACACTAAATGAGAAAGATAATACATGTTAGATATTAATGAGTTTAATATGTCCGACTTAAAGATAAAATCCTTACCTTGGGAAGTATAATTTTTCTACATCATGACCATTCTTGACAATAAATAGAATATCCATCGTTAAATCAAACCAAATCATTACAGCCTGAATTAATGCAAAATTGTTACCCTACAAATAAATGGATTTGATATATTAATTAATTAGTATAATAATTACGAATGAGTTTCTCTTAGATTGATTTTTCATAAATTTTGTCTACCTCCGAATTTCTTCTTCTAGCCCATAAATAAATCAAACAAAAAATAAGCAGTGCTATGCCTAAACCCAATAACATAAATTTATTTTCTTCCCATATATTTGCTAAATAATAATAATGCATACTTTTTGTTAGTTGATGCTGATAGTTAGCTATTAGATGAAAGTATTCTCATTTTAAAACTTACATGCTTGAACAAACCCATATTCTTGATCAATAAGATTAGAAAGATTTAAAGGTAATACGATTTCTTTATTTTTTATAATTGTATTTAAATCATTTATGATACTCTCAACATTTGGTTCATATTTATCTTGAGTTGATAAAATTTTAAATTCAATCAAAAGTTGGTCCTTTTTTCGCGTATCAGGTAGCAATTTTCCCGACATTCGAAATCTTGATTGGTTGATTGGAATGCTATCACATAGCTGATTTTGTAATGCGTTCTTAAAATTGTCTTTTTCGGCTGATGAAGAAAAATTGTTATAATAACTTGTTCCAAATGTTGTAAGTCGTAATGTTCCCGTTGTAGACTCTAGTTAGTGAAAAATGCATAATTATATTATTTTAATGTGTTCATGCGTAATAAACTTACGCATGTTATTTACCTGCTATTTTATTTGGTTCGGTTACTGAATCAAAATGTGTTAATAAAAAATCCTGCTTCTTATAAAGATAATGCTAGCAAATAAAATTTTTCTTACATTGGTTAGTAGTCACCTTCCAAAATCCTTTATTAATTCCGGATAATGGTTCTTCAATAGAGAAAGATCTAACAAATCCATTGTCAACAACAATCATATAATTACTATTCGGTCTATTGAATGTACTTTGTAGGATTTGACAGGATAAAGCATTATCACCGTCTTGTAGTTCGCAAAGATCCGAAATCACTGGATAAGTTTGTCTAATATTAAATATGGTTTGATTATCATTTTTTAACTCATAAATCGTGATTTTTCCAGTTGATTTTATTACTTTAATGGAAAATGTTATTTTTATATTCAATAGTTCATTTTTATTAATTTGTTGATTCAACGATGGTATAAGTGATGTGATTAACGGATTTTGAAATTGAGCTTTAGAAAAAAGGTACATCATTATTAAATTAAGCGTGAGTAAATATAGTGTTTGCTATAACAAATTACAAAATAGAAATGACTTACCTTTGTTAAGTACTTGAGGCGTCTCAAATGTTGTAAGTGACCAACCAATACTACTATTATCAAGCAACATCCAAGCTGTATTATTAATTGAAAGTACACCACTTCTATATATATTACCCGAATTTTTATAAATTTCAGGTATATCCAATTCCCTAATATTATTCCCATTCTCATCATAAATATAGCCAACATTGATGTTATTTATACTATTAACTAGAATGTATCCTCCATATAAAAAAGGTATCAATGTGCTCTCACCACTAACTATTATATTTGAATTTTCACTGCCAAAATTTTTCAAGTTTTCGATTTTAATCACTGAACCAGCAGTTGAAAAAAGTATCGATTTATATAAAGTCCCATTTGCATGCAAAATTCTAATAAAACAAACATTGTTTTGAGCATTAAAACTGGCTTGACATTCATCTATTTTTAAAATAACGCCGAGCATAGTATTGATTTCGAACAAAATTACTGGTTCAAAAGTTTGTATCAAATCTTCCTTAAATGTTAATATGGAAATCTGCGCAGTGGCTTTTTCGTAAAAAACTGGTGCATCCGAATAGCTAGTACTACCATTTCTTAAAGTGGTTGAATATACAATAGCTTGGCGTCCATCAATAGTATTAAAAATTTTAACTTGACTTATCATGTAGTCTTTATCTATTATGATGGAACTGTTCGCCACCTCTAAGAAACTGGTGATGTCATTTTTGAATTCAAATCTTTTCCAATAAAAATAATCACCTTCGGGAACGCCCAGTGCAATTAAAAAACTTGGCTGCTCTATCTCAATTCCTTTGATATCAATATCATTATTATCATCCCGATTTGTAGGTCCAAAAAATATATTACTAACATGTATATAACGTAAAATTTAAGTTTATTTTTTTTTTAAGCATTCATTATTCAAAAAAGAAATTTGTTCTTACTTTAAAATAATATTACCATTCCAATCTATAATATCTCCATATTGATCGAAATCTTTCCCATACAAATAAAGAAAATAGTTTTTTGTTAATGGGTATGTTCTAATATTGTTGTACCCGTTTCGGAGATATTTTTCACGATCAATCTCAGCAGATGAATCATTTGGAAAAACAAATAATATTTTGTCCCATCCGTAAAGCATATAAGTTCCGTCATCATATGTCCTAACATCTAATATTAGTTCCATATTTGTTACATCCTTGGATGTTTTAATTATTTCATAAGAGAAGACACTCGAACATGAAATGTATAATACGAAAATTAGAGTCAAGTATAATGATTTTTTCATTTTTGATGAATGGAGATAAACCACAAAAACGATTAAAATTCATTTTTTTTTTCAATTGAATAATTACAAACAAATACACATGCACTAGAACGGCTGTATTCATGTTTTGCAGTTTTAAACAATACATTTGCATTTTGTGATCTATAACACAGTTTCCATGCAGTGTATGTGTGAAAATTATGTAAACAAGAAAATTCTATTGTCAGTTTTGCTACAAACAAATCATAACCTATAATATCTTGCGCTTCTTTGATAAGTCTAAACAATATTCTTTTTAAATAGAAAGATCGTTAAAAACAAACTTTTTTTTTTAATGATATTTGGGATTATATGATTTAGGCCGGGTTGACTTGGACCCAAAAGTTATGTACTGTATATAAATTTTAAAGACAAGATGCAGCCAACTATTAGTTGTACGTATTTTTTCAGAGCCGAAATTACAATAATGCCAGCCTGTATCTTACATTATCTATAAAAGGCAAGTTTTATATCCTCTTGAAATACCAGTTCAGACATATTGGAATTATTAGTCTTTACTAGAATTACCAGTATTGCTTATTTTGATTCTTAGATATAATTTTACTTTTTTAGTTTTTGTTATAAGTTTCCTAATAAAATATATGATAAATGCTAATTTATTTTATAAATTATTATAATAATATAAATATTGTAATATTTTTCATCTAAATAGTTAAAAAATAAATTACTAAAAAATTTAAATAACCATATATATTTAACTTCAAATATTTAATTTCATATCTAAAGTTTAATAATTATATTTTAAATTTGCTAATTAGAAGTAATTATAATTAATAGAATTAAATAAATACAGTTTACTTTCCTTATAGCAAATTTTATATATAATGAATAATTTGCTATAATAAAGAAAAATTTAAATACAGATTTTTTATATATATAATAAATTTTAATTTCCAGCAGAACTCCACTTACTTATAAGATAGGGTCTAAAGTAAAAATTATATATAAAATTTTTGCAAATTCTACTATAAAAGAAAATTTTATGTTACATTGTTATGATTTTTTCCTTTTTAGCTAATTAACCAATATAATTTAAGAAAAAAATAAGATAAAAATTATTAGTAAAGGGCCAATTTTCTACAGTGACTTTTATTATAAGTAAACAGAATTCTTTTTCAGCTCATAGGATTTATTATAGTAAAGAATAAAGATAAACTATATAATTTAATAAAATAATATAGAAATTCAGTAAATTATATACTTTTACATAAAAAGTTTAAAATTACTTTATTTTTAATTATATTAAATAAAAATTTATTTTAAAAAAAAAAGTTTTTATATTATAATTTTTTAAATAAATATAAAAATTATCTTATTGATATTTGATATTTATAAATTATATATATAATACAAGATTTTTTTCTTAATGATAAATTTTTAACTTTTCAACTAGAGTGATTATAATAAAATTAAATATAAAATTAAATAATTAGGTAAAAATAAGATTATATTTCAAATTTCATAAAAATCAAATTAGTAATTATTGAAATTAATAATTAAAAATTATTAATTTAATTTTTATAAAATTTGAAATATAATTTTATTGTTAGTTAATTATTAAAATTTTATATTTATTTTACTGTTATTGCTTTAGTTAAAGAGTTAAAATTTTATTATTAAAAAAAAATTTATTTATATGATTTATAAATTTTTTTTTTTTTTTTTTTTTTTTTTTTTTTTTTTTATTTTTTTTCTTTTTTTTTTTTTTTTTTTTTTTTAAATGTTGAATCATGTACCATTTTATTAGAATATATTTGGACTACATAATAATCACAAATATTCTATGAATGATACTTCCAGCACCAGGCCAGTCCGATCAAACATTAGATATTATATTACCAGTAGAATTAAGAATAAAAGTAATTAAAAGCGAACCAAAATAACCTACTATAAACTATAAATATAATAGTTAAAATAAAAACAAAGATCAAAATCAAATACAAAAATAAAAACAAAAATAAATATAAAAATAAAAATATTAATAAATGTCTAAAATTATAAAAATAATTGAGAACAGAATAAGAATATTATTTTGGAACTATCAATCCAGTAATTTCTTGCTCATGTATAATGTAACCTTATCAACTTTCTTTTTTATTGGAATCCAATCCTCACATATGTATTTCCTTACAAAGGTATCCATTGATTTCTTTACCAAGGAGACTGACCTCTGTAATTGATCTATTTTTCCTGTTTGTAGATTTTTAACTTTATTTGAAAGTTTATTTGAATTGTCCTTTACTTTGGATTCTGAAGGTTGATTTGAATTGTCCTTTCCCTTGGATTCTGAAGTAATTTTATCTGTTCTGGAAATGCCTCTTCTTTTTTCCCATAAAATAACTTGTTCGCATCTTGGTTTCCATATTAATTCTTTAAATGCTAAGATAAATCTAATTAGAATATTAGCCATAAGTGTCTGTGCCTCTGTAAGAGATATTTTAAAATCTTTTTGTAATTTTGTTGTTAAAAGAGTTTCAACTTTCACTTCCAATGCCAACTGTTGGAACTTTTGAAATTTTTCTGATTTTGCTGTAACTCCTAATAAATTTTGTAATACTTTTCTAATAAAATCTTCACCTTGTCCTCTAATTTGTTTTTGTTTCAAGCATATAATTATGGATTCTTTTGTTGTAATCTCCAATATTTTTTCCCAAGCCACCTCATATGCCTGACATTCAAATAAATGATTCCAATTTTCTTTTTTATTACACTTCATAATACATTTCATTTCCTTGTAGAGTCTTGGTTTTCTTATTGCTAGAATAGATCCTAAAGGAAGTATCTTGT
The DNA here is from genome assembly GCA_003833135.1 of Oehlia diaphana. Taxonomy (NCBI): domain Eukaryota; kingdom Fungi; phylum Glomeromycota; class Glomeromycetes; order Glomerales; family Glomeraceae; genus Oehlia; species Oehlia diaphana. The sequence goes on along the minus strand of QZLH01000510.1, from coordinate 3,143 downwards.
GAAATAATTTTGCTATAAAGGTCCATAAATAGTTAAGTCGCATGCTGATGCAGTGAAATCCCTTGCAATAATGGAAAATAAGCCAAGTAACTTTCCAGTCTATCTGATTAACATTCCCATAACATAATTCCTGATTATTTTTTAATAATGACCATTCAGTAGCTTCACCTGTAGCTAATATTTTCAAAATGAATCTTCTAATATTAACTTCAATAGGATTATCTATAAAGACAGGAAAGTAAGATATTATATTATTAATAAAATCTACATTATTCCTAAATAAATTGTTTCCACATTGGCCTTTCTTTGCTAATTTATCAGCTATTTCATTGCCTGTTATGCCACTATGACCCTTTATTTTAACTAGCTTTAAATTTATAGCTGCTTCTTTGATCAACATAATTATTTTAATAATGATTAAATTATTAGTCTTTTTAAGCCATGTTCTAGTTGTTGAATTAAAAGCTGAATTAATTGAATTTATAGCACCTAAGCTGTCTGTATAAATAGTTACATTAGAATTTTCTGGTGCTGTCAATAATGCTAAAAAAATAGCTATTATTTCTGCCCTAGTTGATGATGGCCATAAAGATAGACATGAGTATACTGAAAATTCTCCTAATTCATTGTTTGTATAAAATGCTGCACCTAAATCCACAGTAGTATTATCTATTATATGTAAGAGATTGTCATTACTTATAGTTCGATTAGCTAGTGATCCATCTGTATAATATTCAATATTTTTCAATGACTTTAACTTATGTCTTATATTTGTAAGTTCTTGTTTAAGTGTATCTTGATCTATCCATCGATTAATCCATAGGCCTAAATTGTCTCCATTTAAATTAATTGTGGGTGGTTTTTCCAATTGTTGTATATCAATATTTTCTGAAATATTTTTAGCTCTATTTAGTGATTCCACTATATAATACCAATCGACATGTGTGGTTGCACCTGTTGACAAACGAGTAAAAATTGGTAATACTAATGCATCATGTTGGTTTATTGTGATCATTTTTGGACATTCCTGTTTCTGGATAATTGCTTTTTGAGGGTTATCTAAACATATTTCAATATTGCAAATTTCTATGTTTAAACATTCAATTTTTTCCCCATTTTTCTTTATACGTGTTCTTTTCTTAACAAATCCTATTGAGACTTCATTGTTTTTATCTTTTATCATAACATATGGGTGTTTTCGCTTGTCCTCTGATACTGGTTGTAATATATTATTCAGAAAATTAAACAAGGAATGTTTAGACATTTCTGGTGCTGATATTCCCTTGATCCATCGAGTTAATAATTGAAACCATTTAGCTATGCGCCCTTTGGCTGATAGCCCTGCAATGAAACGATAGCACGCCCAACTCATGGTATGTCCAGAAGGCAATATTAATTGGCTAGCATATATAAGTGGATATGAATTTGAAGTTCCAATTTTTCGTAGTAAATTGAGGCATCTATGTGTTATAAATATTTCTCTAATGGGCATATTTCCACCATTAATGATCCATGTTGACCTATTTATGTAATCTTGCTGTATGATAATATTTAATTTCTGGGCTATAATAATGTTATGTAGACTTAAATTAGATTTTGCTTCTTGATGTCCCAGAAATAATGATCCAGATTCATGTTCAAAAATATTATCATGTATAGCCAGTCGCAACTGTGCAGCCCTACATCTTATCATTATAGATCTAGATGCCAGTGAATTGCTATTTATTAGATATGTAAAAGCAGTGATCTGATTTGCGCATATTTGATCCCATGGATTATTAATTCCTAAAATGTATCGATGATATAATGCTGATGTTGGATAGCTTCTAGGCAACCCACATATCTGCTTAACTAATTTAATCACTGGAGTAAATAAAAGATTCCATTCATTTTCTGATAATGTCATTAATTGGGCTACATATACTACTCTTGGAATAAGAACGTGATTAATGAGATACGCAATATGTCCCACTGTAATGCGTTTTCTTCTAATAGGATTTAAAAATCTTTCAATTATATTTTGAAGTCTTTTAATGGATCTTTTCCTTGAATTAGAAGAAGAAAAATAACATCCTAAATACCGTATTTCTTTATCTGTAGCTTGGACCTTTGAGTTATCACGTCCAATAATAATATATAACTCATCTCTAGGTAATTTAGGATTTATTACCATCAGCTCAGATTTTTTTCCATTTATATCTACATCATGGAAATAATAAAATTGTGTGGCTATATTAATTGATGCCTGAATTTTATCCCCTGAACTATCCAAATAACTTGTATCATCCATATAGGCTATAACTGGTACTCTTAGTCTATATTGTTGCCATGTTGATTGATCCTGAATGTCTGAGGGCCATGTATTCACCATTTCATACCCTTGTTGCTGATTGCATGCTTGTTGAATAGCTACAAGTAAAGGATCGTAAAAAATTCTCCAGAGAAGAGGTGAGATCACATCACCCTGGTCAATACCATCTCCCCCTATGAAGGTTGGACTAGGGCCAAATGCTGTTATTACACTCATTTGTCTATTTTTGAATAATCCTGTAATCCATAAAATGAATTTTTCTGGTATGTCTAGCCTTCTTAGTGCTAATTGTAAACTCTCCAAGCTAACTGAATCGTATGCTTTCATCATGTCTTGGGTTACTACCCAAAGTTCTCGTCCGTTCTCCCTTGCATCTTCTATTATGTCATTCATTAAACGTAATGGTATTGCTGTGTCTTCCCCTTTAAGTCCGCAAAAATTTAATCCACGTAATACTTTATTATTTGTCAAAATTGTGCTTAATCGATTTGTCAATAATTTGGTTACAGTTTTTCTGATATTATCTAATAACACTATGGGACGCGTGTTGGCTAAAATATAATCAAATTTCTGTGGTTTTGGAATTGGATGAATGAGCGATTGTTTCCATTATTCTGGCACAACTCCTAACTTCAAAGATAGATTAATGACCTTTAATATAATGGAGCTAGATTTGTCTGAAATGTGTTTGATTATAACGTATCCAATGCCTGAAGGACCTGGTGCTAAGTTCATGTTTACCAGTTCAAGTGTTCGTTGCCATTCTTCTAACGTTATCTCATCCATCAAATTAGCCATACACTCAGTAAATTCACCTTTTGGCTTATATATA
>QZLH01000509.1:56927-67479 GCA_003833135.1 Oehlia diaphana | reverse complement strand
ATGTTAATTTTTCAAAATTAGAAAATTTAAAAATTCCTTATGAATGTCCAAAACCTGAGTATGTAATGAAATTTTTAGAAAATAATGGAAAGAACCTTAAAAAGTTTTATACAGGTGAAAATAACAAAGATTTAAGTTTATCTATTGCTAAATTTTGTCCAAATCTTAAAAGTCTTTTCGTAATTTTTAATAATGGTGAGCTAGATGTACTAAAAACTATACTTATAAGTTGTCAACACTTAGAAAGTATTAAAATTTGGTGTGGTATAGATTATTTATCTGAAAAAGAAGTATTAGAAACTGTTGCAAAATATTCACCAAATAATTTTTGTGAATTAAAAATACACCACATTACAAATTCAGATGCATCTCCAGATGATTTAGAATCATTCTTTATATGCTGGAAAGGGAGAACACTAAAAAAATTACTTTCATTTACAATTATTGTAGATTATCAACAATATAGTGGTTATAATAGTTTAGAAACTTTAGAAGTAATAAAAAAATATGAAAATTTAGGTACTATTAAATTTGTAACTAAAAATGAAGAGGAAGAAATCGAAGAAGAGGAGGAGCAATTTTAGTTAAATTTTTATTTTTAGAATAAGCTTACTTTTTTTAGGAAATAGGATTTTAGTGTTCATTTTAAATGATCGAGATTTTTTGTCAGTATTATTTTATTAAAATGTTAAGATTGATTTAAATGTCTTTTAGATATCTTATTCTTATTTTTTTTGTTTTTTTTTCATTATAAAATGTTTAAATGAAATATTTATAATTCTCTACCTTTATATTTTTATATCCCAACTTATGTACAATATATACCGATACAGTATAAAAAAAACAGTCCCTTTTATCATTTTAAAATTATAAGATTTAATTTATTTGACCTTCCAATATTCGACCTTCCATGCGTTTGTATATAACTTTAAATTGCTTTCGCCGTCGATATTGCTAATAAATAGATTCTTTGTTGAGCATATTAATAAAAGCTGTATGACAAATGAATTCCCGCATAACAATTTTATTTTTCGTCAATAATTATATTTTCTTGTCTTCAATTATTAATTTTACAAGAAAATCTGTAATGTTTGCGAATCATTTACTACTGCATTAAGAGGTTGTAATATTTATAATGGTAAACATAAATGCATGAATTTCAAAAATACAACATACTTGATGTATAGTATTGTTATTTGTGATATTTGTAGCAATAATTTAGATCTAAGATTTATTTCATATACGTTTATGATACAACTTTTAAACTCGAGAAATAATATTTAGACTATTAAAAAACTCTAATACGGAAGTTTATCACTTTAGCTTTAGAATACTTATGATACAATCATTATTGCAAATAGTTTATTGATCTTTTTTCGTTAGAAACCAAACTAAAATAATCAACAGTACGAAAGAATATTTTTTTTTCGGAATCATCTTTTAAGAATATCTCTGCAAGAAGAATGTATTTAGGACAAAATTTTTCTACTAAAACAGGAAAACCTATTTGACCATAACTATTTATGCTACTAATAGTATGACATATATTAAGTTAGGTAATTATCATTATGTTAGATGGGTTAAAGCTTATATTTTTTATTTTTTCTTTATTTTTAACATTAATAAATTGATCTGCGAATTCACCTGATATGAAAATCCCGTGATGTCATTTTTACCGCAGTCAATGAAGTCACCGTGCATGTCGATCAACATAAAATTACATTTAAGGTTAATTTTCATATCCGATCGTATGACAAACACTTAAACACTCTTCTCTTTACAATGTCTTCAAATTTTTTGGTAGAGTTATCAAATGATTACGAAAAACTTTTTGAAACTGAAATAGGATATGACGTTGTTATTTATGCTGGAGAAGAACCGAATGTTAAAGAAATCCATGCTCATTCAAATATTTTATGCATTAGGTCTTCATATTTTCGTGCAGCATTTTCTAATGAATGGGCTGAAAAAAAGGATGGAAAATTTATTTTAAGGAAACCAAATATTTCGCCTTGTTTATTTAATATTATTCTCAGGTAAACAACGTACTATGTTAAAAAATTTTAGTAACTGTCTAAAAATATCAAATTAATAATTATTGAATTATATTTTATAAGTTTATTTATTGTGGAAACATTGAATTAAAAAATTTGCAAGGACCAGATGTATTGAAATTGTTGATAGCTGTAGATGAACTCAATATTCAACAATTAGTTTCTCATATTCAAGAATATTTAATTGAACATCAAACTGAATTTTTATATCAAAACCCAACTTGCATTCTTGAAACTGTTTATCAGCATGAAACGTTTACAGATTTATGGAATTTTTGTCTTGAAAATATTTGTAAAGAACCTAAAATTTTATTTGATTCTGATAAATTTCTTAATTTAAAAGCACCTTTATTAGAAGTATTATTAAAAAGAGATGATTTAAATATGAATGAAATCAAAGTTTGGGAATGTTTATTGAAATGGTGCTTGTTTCAACATAATATGGAAAATGATCCAACCAAATGGAGTACAGATGACATTATAAAGATTGAGAGGTCATTACATATGTTTATTCCATTAATTGGATTTTATGATATTGAACCTACAGATTTCTTTTACAAAGTTTATATTTACAAAGAAATCTTACCAAAAGATTTAATTCATGATCTTTTGGAGTTTCATATTGTTCCAAATATTAAACCCAAAACCAATACAGCATCTTCAAAAAGGCCAATACTTAATTCAACTTTAATTCAATCAAATCACATTCCTTTATTTGCTTCATGGATTGATAGAAAAGATTCCTCCTATAACAAAAATGAAATTCCTTATGAATTTAAATTATTATATCGCTCAAATCGGGATGGATTTAGTGCTGAATCATTTCATCAAAATTGTGATAATAAAGGAGCCACTATTTGGGTAGCAAAAATTCAAGGTTCAACACAATTAATTGGAGGTTATAATCCATTTGATTGGAATGGAGATGGTGAATGGAAACCTACTTTAGATAGTTTTATGTTTAGTTTCACAGATGGAAAAAATATTTCTACTGCAGAATTGGGTTATGTAAAAAAACCAGAACATGCTATTTATTGTGCTAATGGTCAAGGTCCACATATGGGTTGTTTTTATTGCAAAGGTCATAATAAATGGAATACTTATGGTGATAATAATGTTTTTTATCCTAATATAGGTATCCCAACTTCTGATTTTTTAGTAGATTGCTATGAAGTATTTCAAGTAATTAAAAAATAGGGAAAATTTATGATTATCTTGTATTGTATATAAGCTGAATGATATGTTTATATAATTTCTTGGCACTTAGTAATGAATAAAGTTTAGTATTCAAATTGCACCAGTTGTAAATTTGTTATAACTTTTTGTTATTTAAATTCATTAATTAAAATGTTGTTTTGCTATAATATAAATTGGTGTATTATCAAACAATTTTAATATAAAATCAAATTATATGTACAACATTTTAGTAAATTGTATTTTTTTCTTGCTTAACAGTTTTAGTTTTTTAGAGGATAAATCATTGGAGCTTCCATTTGCCAATTTGTTCGATGCGGTCACTGGTAGAATGGAATTTTTTAATTTTTTTCTTTCGATTTTTCCTTTAAACCTTTATTTAATTATTTTTTTTTCGTTTCTTTTGATTTTTATTTATAATTATTTTTTTTTCGATCTCTTTTTTTTCAAACTAAATAAATTTCTTTTTTATTTTCTTTTTTTATCTTCAGATTTTAATCCAATACTGAAAAATAAAGTTTTTTATTACCGAAAATATTTTTTTTTTCAATCACTTTTTTTAGTCTTTAGTCAGTAATTTTTTTAATAGTTTTTTAGCCCTTTTTCATTTTTATAAACTAGATTATTTAAATACAAAATTTATTAAGCTTAATTTTTTAAGCCTAATCAAAGATTAGTAAGATTAGTACAAAGGTAATATGAAAGATATGATTTGTCATGGTCTTAATTCAAAAAATATATCTATCGACACAAAATTAAATAATATCGTAAGATAAACATAAATAATTTTCTATTTTTTTAAAAAAAAAATTTTTGCCCAATTTAAAAAATTTAAAATTGCATAAAATTTTCAAGATTATTATTGATTTACATATATACTGTACATATATACAATAAAATTTTCGATCCTTCAATGGTAATATTTTCTTCATATTCATATGGATATTATGAAATACCTTACATTTCTTTCATTTACCATATTTATTAGTTATGGTTCACTTAACCAATCATGTAATATTATTATAGTCTAAAATTTAATTTCCTAGCGTAGAGATAAAAAAAAAGCTTAGGTAAAAATAATTTATTTCGCATTTTTGAGTAGCATTGTCTAAATTTGGACTTAACTTTTTCATGCAGCCATTTTGCTTTTTTTTGATGTCTGTATAAACTTAAAATTTTTTGAGAAGAAATTTCGTAAACAGAAAATCAAATTGGCCTAGATTAACGTTTAGGTCGTTTAGTCATATTTACATATTTAATAACAAATTTGCAATTTCAATTTCCAAATAGAAATATTTTTAAACTTTTTGAAATAAGGAAAATATTAACTTAAGAAGAGCACAATATTATTAAAAAAATTTTACAGAACCGATAAGGATAATCAAATTTCTTTTTTATATTAGTAATAACATTTTCCTTCTCTTCATCTTATTTAAGAACGGGTTGGACGCTAAAATCATGTCTTGGAACATTGAGTTAGATGTATGTGAGAGTTTTTTCTTATTTCTTTACTTTTTAGGATTTGTATAATGTGTCAAGTTGTCAAGTTGGCAATGAAGTTATTTGTAAGTTATCCATTCATATTTTTAAAAGAGTTACGTTTAGTTTTGTGAATAATTTAACACTGCCGGAAATAATACTGTAAACATTCATCCATCGATTTTATTTTTGAAAATAAACATTTTTTTCATAAATACATTCAAAATAAGAACTTGAAATCATATTTTAAATTCTAATAGGTAAGATAAAATTTTCATCTATTTTCTTATTAAATATATCAAGTAGTTGTCATATTTATATTTTCTAAAATTTTAATCCTGCAATAAAATATATTAACTTGTTAGAGTTTTAAGTTAAAAGCTTGATAATATGATTTTTAAGAAAGAAAAAATTTTATTATTATTCAAAAATGTGAGAATCAGAAATCCTCTGATATCTGGCTATTACCAATTTTTTTTTTGAAAAATTGTTAATGTTAATAATGCTTTTGTATGCGAATTTCTCATATATAGTTCGTATAGTAATTATAATAACGTCACGTCATCAAACATCGTATTGATGATCTACTCATCGAATACTATCTTTTCGTTTCATTTTATTATTTCCTCTTTCTGAATGCCGCACCTTGTTATATGTTATGATCGTTACATGACTTTTTCAAATAAACATTTAAATAATAAATGATTATAAATAGAAGTTGCATGAATAAAAATTTTCATGACATTACTATTTTAAAATTAATTCTGGTTCTAAACTAGTTATCTTAGAAAATTATTATTGTCATGCGTCACATTCGTTTATAAATGAAATGAACTTTATTACTTTATTAGTTTTTTGACTTTATGACTTTTAGTAAAAAGAAAAATGGAAAAATATTCAATACAGGTGAAAAAAATTCATATAAAAATTAGAAATATGCGAGTTTTTAATTTATTTAACATTATAACTATATATATGTAAGTTCTTCACTTAGTAAATATAAATATTTTAGTAGAACCATTCTATACTATAAAAATACTGTCAATATGAATGATATTTGTTCGGTTGTTCGGAACTAATGATTCTATGCACTAAAGAATGCTAATATGTAAAGGTATAAGTTTTTTGGGATATGTTACATTTTGAATTTCTGCTTGACATCTAAAAATAGAATTAGCACAACTAAGGTAGTCCAACATGTAGCTTTAAACCACCTCTTTTAATACTTTTCTCTTAAAAATTCACCCGCTTATAGCATGTGACTTTTTAAAAAAAGTGTCAACTTTTTTATAAAAAAGTTTTTTGATGTTCATAGATCATTAATTTGGCATTTATAATTTCATGGAGAATTATTATCATAAGTTGTATTTTGGATTAATACTTTTTAATAGTTTTGTAATATCATCAATTGTTGTATAAAGAGATATATACTTTGAATATTATTTTACTTGTATCTTTATTATTTCTAATTTTAGAAATGGTGTGGTGAATTATTTAAGCTTATAAAAGAAGTAATTGGTAGTATGATTAAAATATTATTTCCAGCAATCTGTAATCTTTTATATATGTAAATTAGAAAGTTAAATTGTATCTTAAAAATATAATAGTAATCCTTGAAGTCCACGTTATTGTGTATAATGAGTGAAAAATATTTAGTTGTAATATCTCTTCAGAAATTTTACTAACATTACTAATAGTAAGTCTTGTATCTTTCTGTACAAATTACATTTATATATACCTTTCAATATTTTCATAAATCTTTATATCTATATAATGTTCATATCCTTGATTATATCTTTTTTTTGGGTTTTTTTTGGATGGATGACCTTAGAGTTGTTTTAGAGTAATTATTCAATAATATGAAATAATTTATCACTTGTTGCATCCATGGTTCTATAATATGTGATTATATGAAATAATTTATCACCTATTGTATCCATGGCTCGATTGGCTTGTGTGAGTTTACATATATTGACCTTTGAATAAATTATGTATCTATTTTGTAGATATTTTTTAGTTCTGAGTCGACCCATATAAACACTTCTTGCTATAGAATAACAGATAAACGTAAATAAATAAAAAACAGGAATGATAAATAAATAATAAACAATACTTGCTTTAATTGTTTTATATGAAGTGACTGATGATGAGGACAAAGATGACAATGATATACTTCAGCCCCTTTTAACATTCCCAAAATTATTTTTCTTTTATTAAAATTTGTATGTCAACTATCAGACTTCCCTCTGCCAATGATATCAGTAAAATAAGCTCCTATTCTGAAATAATTAATAAACATATGGATAGTTAGAGTAATTTTATGTCAATATTCCATTAGTTCACTCTTAAACTATACTAAAATTTGTTTCTTCTAATAGTATTTCTTTCTAAGTATTAGATAGTAAAATGCAATAAATTATTAATCCATCTTTTTTAAGTAATATACCAATCCAATGTTTGAATATATTTAATTATTTAAATATTTTGTTATATTTTCTTTTTTTGTAAACTTTTGCTTAGTCTATATAAGTAGCATTGTTTCATTATTTTTGGAGTCAACAATGTAAAATGACTCATTCATTTTGTTCACTAGTCATAAAATATCGAGGTGTTTGACATGCCATTTACAATTTTGCATGAGATTGGCGGAATGTTTCTGGAATGTTATTATGCTCTGCTAGATCATTTCTTTAGGAAAAATCACCATTAATCCAATAATCATCGTTATTTATTTTCATATACAGTATAGTCCATAATATATCATAATAAAAGGAAAACTTTCTTCATTATTGTTGAATGCATGTTTGAGGACAAAATACTTTAATATATTAAAAGAATTATCTTTAAAGATTCTGGGTTGTTTAGAAACTTAATAATCACAAAGTTTGTTGAAATTAATGTAATTAAGTAGATTTTCATGAGATTAAAGGTGCAAATTGATTTTATTAACAGTTTTCTTTGAGCTGGCAATAGGAAGGTTTATTATTTTAATTTGAATACTTTGCCTGATACTCTAATTCCATTTTATCAGTCAGATAAGATTTCTTCAAATGGTATCTCATGTAAGTATTTTTGAAATCAGGATTGAAATATCTTAAATATTCGTAATTCACATTGTGCAATGTTGTTATCTCCATTGTAACAGCTATTATTTCCATAAGAAATTTATTCTATAATAAAATCTCTTGTGTAGATGAAACATTATTTGGTTACAATAAATGCTTTCAAATATGATTCATTTTTTTTTCTTTAACTTGTTCCCTAAACACAACTTCTAATTTTATATCGTTGGTAATAAATTTAATAAGTTATATACTATATTAATTGACCAGACTGTGTTATACTAGTTGCAAGCCAATTTCATCTTTATAAGATAATATTATTATAGATTGTAATTATTAAAGAAGTTGCTTTTCATCAATAATATTTGATAGGGTCTAGTAGTTTAGCATTTGTTTCTATATTTGTATATTTGGGAATGATACTTGTGCGAGAATAAAGCAAATGTCCATAATAAAACATGTGTGTAATGTAGGTTTTTAAATTATTTTTTTAATTTGATTGACTCCTTAAAAATAATATCTCCATCACAGAAATTTAACTTGATGTAATTATCGATGGCTTCAAGTGTATGTAACAATTGTAACATTATGAAATGCACATTCCATTCAATATATTAGGTATAAACTAACAAATTTATTACAATATCAAAATATCGATGATATTGTCTTCAAATAATAGTAAGTGAACCAAATATCATCAAATTATATGTATCATGGTAATGTTCATGATCATTTCTAGAGTTATTATAAAAGCTTAAAAATGATATAAACGTTATGTATGTAATAAATAATGATATTGTATGTTTAGAAAATATGATAGAATAAATTGTATTAATGTTGTTAGAAGAAAAGAAGAATTAAAATTATAAAATTTTATTTTTAAATAAATAGAAAGAATATATAATTTTTAAAAGAATTGAATGATGATGATGCATCCGTATAACATATCTCGCTTGTTTGAAGAATTTTTTTCATGAATAATTTTTCAAAATAAATTTTTTTTAATAATTTATTAAATCTCAAAAGTTGAATATTGGAAAAAAAGGGGAATCATATTGAAAAAAAATTTTTATAAATGTATTTATATGTAATAATAATTAAAGTTCCATTTAGTGTTCAAATGAGGCTTTTTATTTATGCGAAATCAAATGTTGAGATTATTTCTCTATAAAAATTAGTTCAACTACATAATAAGCCATAAATGTGGCTTTTTATAATAAGCCATAAATATGGCTTTTAATAATTTTAATTTCTACATATTTATTAAAAAAATTTAAAATAATCAGATACTGCATATAATAAAATATTTCAGCCACATTAAAAGCCCAAGTGCGGTCGGGCCAGGTTGTAAAATAGGAGTCAATGCAGACCTCTAAGCCACATACTGAAATGAGAGCACAATACTCTATGAAAAGGCTTTGAACATGTTTGTATGGTACGAAATTTATCAAATTGTACTACAAAATTATATTATTAAAATATTGTAATATAAATTACTAAGCAAAAGTTGTTAGTTACTTTTATTGAATAATAATATTTATTACAATTAAGTCGTTTCCATTATTGTCAGTAAAATTCATACAATAGTGGTTATGTAGTATGCACTATATTTGATTTTAAATAGATACACAAAAAGATACGATCACACGAATTTCATCATTGAGGTCATATTTTTATTTTTTAGTAGTAAAATTCTTTAATGACAAGACTAAATAAAATAATAAAGCAAAATTAGGAGTTATAACTGAAAGTAATATCATCACTACTTAGAATTTTGTTTTGTATTCATGAGAATTTATTGAAACATATAAAAAAAGACATTTAGCAATAACTGTTTATTAAATCTATTTATATTAACTGTTTGCAGAGTGATTAAAGAATAAAATTAAAGAATTTAATTGAAAGAATCAGAAAATAATTACAGATATATTGACGAGATAATTTCTTTTAATAATATGAAATATTTCATTTACTGATATATAAAATTAATCTTTGGTTTCTTGACAAGTTCATACATAACTTAATATAATTCACAATATTTAAACTATCCCTATAAAAAATCTATGTACGGAAATGATACGTTTTGTATACATTTTATATGTGGTTTTATAAATTCCGTATCACAATTCCGTATATTTCATAAGTAATTTATTTTTGAGGATTTTTTAAAAAATCAATGTATACGGAATGAAAATTGTGTATACGGAATTTATACTGAATTTTTAAACTTAATAATTATCATTGTTCCGTATTTCCATTCCGTATACTTTCCGTACCATAACATGTGACCACGTGATTGTTTATTGTTATGATCTGTGATACGTTTTTTATTTATTTAGATCACCGATCTTTTTTTATTATCTTTTATCCCAACTTCTTTTTTATTCCACTTGCTTTTGTTTTAAAAAAAAATTTTTTTTTTTTCCTTATAGATTCCGCCTCATTCCCTCTTTTAATAATTTTTTTTTTTATATCATTTCGTCCCCTTTGGTTTTTTTTAAAAAATTTTCTCCCTTTTAGAAGTGTTTTAAAGGAAATTTTTTTTTATAACAATTTTTATTTTTTTTATTTTTTTTATTTATTTATTTTTTTTTGTAGGATGATTTCTTTTCTTGTAGGATGACGTGTAGGACGTTAGGACTTCTTCCTTTTTTATGACACTGAGATTCTTTTTCATAGGAACGTTGCCTCTTGAGACCCAGACTTTCTGTATGTATTAAATAGAGGGAGTTAATATAATTAGTTTTATTTATTTTAAATTAA
>QZLH01000509.1:33487-45851 GCA_003833135.1 Oehlia diaphana | reverse complement strand
ATCCGGTTAAATTAATCGGTTAAATTAGTCGGAAAATTTTTTGTAATTCTGGCCAAATTTACAGTGCCGGCCAGAATTATAAATCACGGGACTTCGGATAAAAGTTTAGCCACCAGGTTAGATAGCTACACATACCAACGGACCAAGTGGTGGAATTTTTAGTGTTATATAATATTCATAATGCGGGCCGAAATTCATAGTGCCAGCCAGACAATTTTGGACTGAATTTCGTCTTTCAGCTAGAGTTTCGTTTCGATTAGTTAGAGTTTTGGTCTGGCCTAATTTTGGCCGGGATTAAAATATATTTGATGCGTATCCTGGCCGAATTTCAATATTGAGTTTTAACCGGTTAAGACTTTTTGGACCGGTTCCAATCTCTAAATACTTCTTTATTATTAGTACTTCCGTTTACTATTTTAATTTACTCTAAATTTAAGAATATCTAAAAATGGATTTGTTCTTTTAATCCTACATTTATCCTAACAATTAATTTCATTTTTCATTCGTGGAATTCAAATTTTTTAATCTATATAATTAAAAAAATTCTCTAACGTTTAGATTACCCTGCTGTATAAATAATTTGAGTGGTCGGAAATACTTGATCTATATTATTTTGGTTAAAGTGCATTAGTCGGTAATTATAACATTAATACCGAATTGCTGATAGGGATGCTCATGGTTCGAACCGAACCGGTTCGGTTCATAGGCGGTTCGGCTCGGTTCGGTTCGTGAGTGAACCGGGTGAACCATCGACTCACGGCTAAATTCTGTAATTCTGACCGGAGTTAACTAATGTCACGTGATGTTACACTAATTTCCAAAAAAGGAAAATTTGTTTCTTACAAAAACCGAAAGCGTGTTACACAAACATTCCAAAAAAATGGCGTATCACGTGATTTACAGATAATTTCGGTAGCTTTGGACAAATTTCGGAAGTTTCGGCTAAGTTTTGGTAATTTCGGCCAGTTTCTGAAGTTTCGACCAGAGTTTCAGCCAAGTTTTTTATTTTTGGAAATCTAAAATTAGCTTTGGTAAGTAATATTAGATTTTGGCTATCATTAATTATATGATCTAAAATGCTACAAAAAATCAATTGAGTCGATGGTTCACCCGGTTCACTCGCGAACTGAACCAAACCGAACTGCCTATGAACCGGCTCAGGTTCGAGTCATCGGTTAGTGAACCGTGATCATCCCTAATTGCTGATAATTGCTAAAATCAATTAGCCCGTTCATGCTTATTATGACTTTGTACTCTTTTATGGTTAAATTGAAGGTCTTAAAAGTGTCATATCGGATAGTTAGCGTTCACTAATTAGATTCCAATATGGTCAATTTTTTTAAAATAAATCGCAATTAAATATTTTTTTTCTGACAACAAATGGGATACAACAGGTTTAATTTTTAAAATTATATGTACTGTATATATATATATATTTTTTTTTTTTTTGATAACAATAGGGTGCAATGAATTATTTTTTTAATTCTTTAATTTCTTTTTTTAAATTATATTTTTCAAGATTATTTATAGTTAAGACCCGCTTGATCGGCAAGCCTAATCCAATTCCGGTTAATGAAATTTAATCGGGATATTTTTCCTTTTCTTTCGAACCGATCTAAATTTTTTCGCTTCTCCTTTTTTTTAATTTTAATTTTATTTTTGAACCGATCTTTTACTTTCAGTTCTTTCTTTGTTTTCAATTCCTCTTTTCTCCTTCGAAACACCTTTTTCTTTTCCTTTTTTTTTTCTTTTTTTAAAAATTTTTCGTTTTTTTTTCCTCGGTTTCCAAATCAAAAAAAATTTTTGTTTTTTTCATTCGTTCCCGTTTAACCGAAAATCATCATTATTTTTTTTTCCATTAAATAATCCCATTGTTATCGGTTTATATTATTTTTTCGGTCTTTTTTGGATCGCATTAATGTATTATTAATTTTTTTTTTTGTCTTTTGGACCGAATTATTGTCCTTTTTTTTCGGTACTTATTTTTTTTTTTTATCTTTCCTTTTCGGTTTCTTTTTTCAATCCGATTTTTCTCTTTGCCTCTACCCCAAATTTTTTTTATTTTTATTTCTTTTTTTCGGTTTTTTTTCGGTTGGCTTTTTCTCCAATCCGAAAATTTTTTCCCCTTTTCCTTTTTCAGTTTGGCTTTTTTTTCAAACAGAATTTTTTTTTCCTAATTCTTTCACCATTTAGTAGGTTTGGATCGATACTGCGGCGCCATGGCAATTCCTTTTCTCCCGGTTCTTATTATTATTAATAATAATATTTTTTAGGTTGTATTAAGGCTAACATAATTAGTTAGTGATTAATTACTTATTTATTTTTTGTAACAATAGATAGTTGTAATTAATTTTCTGGAGAATTTTTTTTTTAAGACAAAAGATCGTTATAATTAGAATTTTTTTTTTCATATTAATTAATGAGATATTTTTTTTTCTATAACTATAGATTTTTATAATTAATTTCTTTGAGATATTATGGTAAAAATATATAAGTATTTTTTTTTCAATAGCAGAGGATGTAATTTTTTTTAATGCTACAATGGAATTTTTTTTAAGAAAAAAAAAAGATTTTTTTTGTAACAATGTAACAATTAACTACTTATATCTTACACTAATTATACAAAATTGTTTTTGTAATGAATTTGTAAATATATAAATAAATCATAAATTTTACTGTACTGTAACATTTGTTTTGTGTGATAAATAAATTTACATTTAATAATAATAATATTTCATATACTGTATAACACTTGCACACAATTCATTGTTATTGTATAGTCATATAAAGTGTGTAATTTATTCCATTTTATTTCCTACTAATGCCATCATAATAGTAAAAACTAGACTCATACACACTGAATGGCAAATAAATAAAAGTGAATATTTGACAGTATTTTTATTAATGAATAGTCAAATATGAGTTTCTAAAAAATTTTTTTTTTACCCCAAATCTTGTGTCTAACCAATTTTACCATTATCTAACCAATTTTTCCAATGTTAAAGGCGCGTCATTATTTGACATTTTTTAGGAAAAAAACTTAATGTTTCTGTAAGTCAATTTAATTCCCGAGGGCGTTTTGCCAAATTTCATAAATCCGTCGCAGTGCTTACTTGATGGGCAAGTATCATCCCCGGTGCAACGCTTATCACTTATTAAATATAGTTAAAGATCTTAATTTTTAATTCCAGATTCATGATTTGTAAAAATGGAATTTTTGGTAAATCAGAAAAAGATCTTTCGCAGGATCGAAGTAGTAATTTAGTGGCACAACTTCAGTGACGGGAAATGTCAAAATCCAGTCATTGTTTATTCATTAGTTTGTAATTTTACAACTCATAATTGCATTCCACTAACAAATTTTTTTAAACATATTTCTAATCTATTTCTTTCATTTTACTACTATTTTCTCTTTACAAAATGTATATTATTATTGATTAATTTACTCTTTTCCGCATTTGTTTATTCATTGGCTATATAGTAATTATGCTTATAATCTTCGCAGGATGAATAATTTTACCTTGAATTTGCTAATTTTTTAAATCATATATATTAAAAAATCATTCAGTTGTATTATAAGGCATTTAACTTTAAGTATTAAATTAAATTTTCTTGTAAATATTACTTTGCTATAATTCTAAAGTTAAAAGAAGTAGCCTTAATGCTTTTTTAAAAAAATTTTTGAAGTTACAATATTTTGAAACTTCAATCCTAATTTATATTAGTATATAATATAAAAATTTATTTTTTACCAATCTGAAAGTCTTCAAAGTACTGTACTTATTGATTTTAATAATATAATGTTTTTGTTAGTTATCAAATTTAAGCTTTTTTTTAAAAAATTTTAAAATTTAAATTTAAACTACTGCTAGTTGTATAAAAAAGTATATCTTTATAGTATATGTTGTACCGCAGGCGTCAGTGTTGTTTTAAGGCTTGAATTTACGTTCGTTGAAAGTGTTGTTAAAATTTTCTATTTTATTATTTAAAAATATCTTTTTTTGTAGATTTCAAATTCAGAGACTTGAAATTAACGATCAGAATTATTGGGTGATAGAATATTTGAATTAATGTTCAGAACTTTTTAGACAAGATATTTTTGAGTGTTGAAATCTATTTTTATATTGTAAGATAACCTTTTGATTTATATTTGTAGTATAATATTTAATTTAAAGTTTTATTAAAACAAGAACCAGAAATATTGTTGACAATGAATGGGAAATTATTTTTATACAAGAATTTTTATTTGGAAAAGATGTTGATATAGTTAAATCGGTCGGTTTAATTTATTCTTCACGTCAGTGAGCTGATACCTGAAATGTTTTTTTTCCACTACGTAAAAATACAGTAAATCGGATCCTTAAATATAGTGAAAGCGATTAAATATCTATTTAATAAAATGTGGCAAATTTATAAAGTGAGTCATTGACTTTTGTAGCAAAAAACTCTATTAATTAAATCGATTTAATAAGTGGTATATTTAAATAATTATTTTAGCTGATATTAACTGACAATGGTAGTATGAAACCGACAAATATTTAATATTTCAACTTTTTATCAATAAATACAGAATGATATATGATAAAAAAAGAATTTTTCTAACTAATCACCGGGGGTGATGATCACCGGTGACTGAAATTATGACGATTAACCAGCATTAAAAAAATATAGTGCCGGTAAAAATTGATAATTCTGGCCAACGGTGATGATCACCTACTTGTTATCGTAACACCCCGGTGATTTGAAGTAAAAAAGCTATAAAAAATATTTCCTAAATAAATTAATACAAATCACTGTGATATTCTGACTTCATCTAAATTAATATAGAAATATGATAATAAAAAATAAAATTATTAATGGAGCAGTTTAAAAATGATTTTCTTTGAAGTTATTTTTTTTATTCTTCTAATAAGTGCGAAAATAAAAGTCTAATTGCAATTTCTTTAATTTTATTTTGTGTTCCAAATGATGTATTTTGGAAAGTATAAATAAAGAGATTATTTTTATCATCTTTGTAGCCTATGAATATCCTGATAAATAATATTGCGTGATTTCAATAACAATCGTAGTCTTGTGGCTTAGTTGGTCCAAAGTGTGACGAAGGATTACCCGCTGGTCCGTCCGGCACGTAACGTCGTAACGATGTACAGTAATAAACATCTAAGCAACACTTCGAGGCTTATAACAAATATTTAAACGCGCTTTTCAGCCATCAAGAAAATAAAAATAAAAAATAAAAATAAATAAAAATTCAATGCTGCGGCAAATGAAGATAGTCTTTTCAGATGATGATGACGTTAATGAAGAGAATTATGACGGCGACGACGAAGTTTGGAATGGTGATGAAGATGACGTTAATGAAGAGGATTATGACGGCGACGACGAAGTTTGGGATGGTGATGAAGATGACGTTAATGAAGAGGATGATGACGGCGATGACGAAGTTTGGGATGATGATGATGATGATGATGATTATGATTACGACATTTCAGGCATCGTAGATGGATACGATTTCATGGCTTGTTATGGTATAGATGCTTGGGATAAACTTTTTAAAGACCGGTTAGCTCGTCATCATAATATCCTTCTTAGGTTATTATCTCAGCGCCTTCCTAATTTATCTGAACAAGAAAAAAATGGATTGTTTCACGCCTTTTCTCAGTCAGAATCATTCGGCGTATTAGAACACAATGCTCTATTGGACGCACTAGCACATCCTGTGGAGGGTTTAAGTCTTTTCAAATATGATCAATTGTAAGACTTGCTTTATTAATACATGAAAAATGAATACGACACTGTCCACTATACATGACGTCTATACTAATATACACGATTTTTTTTCAAAGATATTCCTCTACCCTCGCCCTCTTCTTCCCACCATTACGCAACTTACGCAGCGTTTGATATTCTGCGGACTTCTTGGACAGCCCTTATATTTTTCATTAGTTTGTATATTATATTTAGTGTGGTAGTGAGATAACATCAAACAAACCATATTAAATATTAGATTATAATCAAAACATTTTCAGATTTATTTCTATTAAAAACTTTTCAACTAGCTCTTGAAGAAAACGTTTATTAAGAATGTCTGTCAACTCTATAAATTATAATAAAATGATTAAAAATCATTGGTTTATTTGATTTTAATAAACAATATATACACTATATAAACTTTAGTAATAAACTTAGCCTATTAATACAATATACCGAGTTAAAGTTCATTGCATAAATACTGTATAAATCATATTCTAAAATCTAATACTTCATGATCATCTATAGAAAATTCATTAGATCCCTTATCTTTTTTTCACAAGAATCATTTATAAAAAGGATATGATATAATAAAATTCCTTATCTCAAAATTATCATCTGTGAAATAAGAGCAGGATTTTGCGCCTCATTTTAATACATGCTCCCATAATTCAACTTTTTTTTTAGTTTCATTTAGCCATTAAGTCTGTACAAAATTTTTAAATTATAATAAATTATTAGATTGAAAACTTATTTGGTGAGTAAGTTTATCGCAATCAGGACATTTATATAATCTTTAATGACACGTGTCAAAATTTAGATGTTTAGACAACTGTCAAAATTTTTAGGCTTTAGGTGGTTTTAATTTAGACTTTTAACGCTAGACAAATATAGTTTCACCAAGTAACTATATATTAACCTATTTGTTTACAATAAATGTAGTTTATCCAATTTTAATAAAAAGGAAATAGAAATAAGTAATAATCCAAGCTGTTTTAAAAGATGGCATCGATGATGCAACTTTAATAAATGAATTTTATGGTTATATTTTAGAATCCATAGTCTATGAAATATAATAGTAATATTATTTTAAGGCAATAAATAATAATGGTAAGTTCTTAATAATCTTACTGTAAAGTATGGATATGAATATTAAACATAACAAATTTCAAATAAAGTAAACATTATAAATAAAGATCATTTTGATAATTATTATGTCTGTATTTAAAATATTTATTTTATAGTAAAAATTGAAATACAATAACTGACTTATAAATTTAGGGATTGGAATCGATTAATCGAAAATCGACAAAAAATAGTGAAATCGATTCTCGAGAATCGATTCTCAGCAATTTATTACATATAAGTTAACCTGAATCCAAAGTAAGTTTTCATGCCGTCCAAGTGCTGATTATTTTTGCTGAAATTAGAAACTGATTTAAAGTCAGGTTGGTCGTCTATAAGAAAAATCTTGAAAAGATTCGATTTTTGATTCCAATCCCTAAACTGACAAATATTACAATAAATAAAGAATAAATAACAGAATTATTAAATTCTAACTATACATTCAAAACAATCAGACTTTTCTAAGATTTCAGTAAGTTTACGACTTGTATAGTATGCTTGTGTATGAGATTGTATAATAGAAGCATTTGTTTGCTCTTGTACTAAACATTTGTTTGCTTTTATAAATTCAAACATATCATTCTTTAATTTATTATCAATATTAGGTACTTCATATTTATAATTTCCATCCTTGTTTATTCTATAATATTCATTAATGCATCTAACCCACTCAGATATAATATCTTCAAGCATTGTTATGGTTGGTCTATTGGAAGGATCTGAATCCCAACATGTTTTCATTAAATCTATATAACATTTTGGAGTATTTTCAACAATTTCAGGGCGCTCCCCATCACAGACACTCAAAATAAGGTGATGATCATGCGCTACACGATTAAATAGAGGAATACCTGATGTAAATTCCCATATTATCATTGAAAACTATAAATATCACTTGCTGGTATATAGGGTTTTTGTCTTAATGTTTCAGGTGCCATATAAGGTAAAACTCCATAAATTTCTTTAATTTTATTGTCAGAATCTTGTAAATCATTTATAGGTTTACATAATCCTAAATCAATAATAAATAACTCATTGTAATTATCTGATATTAAAATAATACCATCATGAAAATCATCATGAGTAAATTTGATTCATGAATAACTTTGAGCCCTAATACAATTTTTTTCAATAATTATAACTTTTCTTGCTTAAATTTAATTATATCAGATAAACATTTTCTTAAACTTCCCTTTTTTGCATAACTCATTACTATTATATAATTTAAATTATTTGGATCTTGGGTAAATCCAAAAAATTGAATAAATTTTGAAAATGATTTTTTCTGACAATTATAATGATATTTCAACTGTATAAATGATAAAAAAAATTAATTTTTACAAAAGATAAAAAATTGCTAATAAATATAAATAATAATATACCTCATCCAGAAATTTACTATTTAAATTTGATGAATTATTAAGTATTTTAAGAATAACCTCATAGTTTAATTGTCTATTCCATTGTTGTTTGTCAAAATTCCAACTAAAAATAGGTCCATCTAACCAGAAAGCTTTATGAATTTCACTAAATCCCCCTTTATCATAATAATAAATATTTGACAATTTATTATAAGGTATCCATTCTAAAATTTCATAACTGCTTTTGCTATTTAGTTGTGCCTCTTGAATAAATTTATCAATAAATTCATTTTTACTGGTCCACTTTGAAAAATCATGTTGAAATTGTTTGGCATTACATTGTTGACACCACTGATAATTAGTATATAACTGTTTGCATATATTACATAATTCAACTTCATTTTTAAAATCTATTTTGTTACTTTCTGTTGCTTTTTGACGCCAATAAAAGGCTTTTTCTAAATTCTTTTCTGTTCCTTCTCCATTTTAATAACAATTGGTTAAATTATTCATTGAATCAACTAAACCATTTTCTGCCACTTTTTGATACTAATAAAAGGCTTTTTCTAAATTCTTTTCTGTTCCTTCTCCTCTATAATATCTATTAGCTAAATAATGCATTGAACTAGTATAACCATTTTCTGCTGCTTTTTGACACCAATAAAAGGCTTTTACTGAATTCTTTTCTGTTCCTTCTCCATTGTAATAAGATACGCCTAAATTATTCATTGCACAAGTATAACCTTTTTCTGCTGCTTTTTGAAACCAATAAAAGGCTTTTTCTAAATTCTTTTCTGTTCCTTTTCCATTTTCATAACACGTGGCCAAATTATTCATTGAAATAGTAAAACCATTTTCTGCTGCTTTTTGATATCAATAAAAGGCTTTTTCTAAATTCTTTTCTGTTCCTTCTCCATTGTAATAACATATGGCTAAATTATTCATTGAAATAGTAAAACCATTTTCTGCTGCTTTTTGATATCAATAAAAGGCTTTTTCTAAATTCTTTTCTGTCCCTTCTCCATTATAATAACATATGGCTAAATTATTCATTGAATCAACTAAACCATTTTCTGCTGATCTTTCTAAAGAATTAATACATTCTTTACACCATAATTTTTCAGTAAAAGGTTATTGCAATTAGGGATGGCAACAGTCACGGTCATTAACCAGTTATGACCGGTCATAATCGTGACCGATATCGGTCGGTCAAAGACCTCTGACCGACCGTTTAACCGATCCTGAAATGTTTGTGAAACGTCTTTTAATATAAAATTTAATAAAAAAATGTTTCACAAATGGGTTTTAATTATTTTAATAGAAAATGTTGCGAAAACGTTTTTTATTAAGTATTTTATAAAAAAAAACATTTCGCAAACATTTTCAGGATCGGTTAAACGGTCGGTCAGACCAGTCAGTCAAACGGTCGGTCAAACGGTCGGTCGGTCAGTCAAAGGTTCTTGACCGGTTATGACCGACCGATGACCGACCATGACCGATCGTTGCCATCCCTAGATTTAAATAAAGGAAGTAATTACATTTTCTTATAAAAATGAGTGCACAAAATACATTAAATTATTATTTAACATATTTATACAAAACATTACCGTTAGTTTATAATTTTTTTTGTTACAGTCTTAAAAATATCATTTGTTAATAACGAATATATAAATTCTAATATTATTTTGCGTTATTTTTCTCAACAACTAGTGATCAAGATTAAATTAAGTTTCTATTCTATAATACATAAAAAATTTGACATCATTTCATTAAAAATGGATTTATAATGACGATTTCTACTTGTGTTTAAACATGGGCTTCCAAAAAAGAAATTTCTATGCTGATCATTTAATGTTGGGCAGAATTAAATTTAACGAGAAATCAGAAGAAACAAAATCTGTTAAAAAAGTCAAAATTGACACTAAAAATCAACTTTGACGCTTTAAATAAACTTGCAAAACAGAAAAAAACACTCATACCATACTATGTTCCTTTTAACATTACATTTATTAAAATTTTTTTTTTATATAATTTTTTCTATAAAGTCACGTACTACATTTGTACTTCCATATCTTTTCTTTTAAATCCCATTCTGTATAAGGTCCATCAATCCAAACTGCTGTATAAATTTTAGAACATCCACCTTTATGTTAAGTATTTAATATTTTGTAAATTATTGTAAGGAATCCATTTAGCTATCAAATATGGTATAAGTGCTTTTATTTGACATTGTTATATTAAATTATTAATATCATTATTTCAGATGTCCAGTTGAAAATTTTTCTTTTAAATAATTTTGAATACAATGCTCACAATATAATGTAGCTAAACATTCATCATGACAATTTTCACAAATTCTTTTAGTTCCTTGATTAAACATAATTTTATGATAATCAAAATCTCTATTAAATATTTTTACTGCAATTGATTTTTCATCCTTCGTAAGAGATTTGTCAGCAAGAACTGTGTGTATTATAAATACATGTTGTTTTTCTAAATTATTTTGAATATTAGAGTCTACTAATGCAGCCACTCTGTTAATTGCAGTAATAACTATTTCTTGTCGAATAGTAGCCATAATACTGTTGATAAAATTTAAAATACAATTTTAAACATGAAATGATAAATGGAAAAAAGGTTTATTAAATTCCGGAGTGAGTTTCACAAAATTTACGTAAACTACGTTGTATTTCTCGATTTTGGCGCAAGTCACTGATTTTGTTTTTATTATTTGTTAAAAAAAAAAGAAAGAAAATATTGTTTATGGGTAATATTTGAGGCTAACTAAATTTTTATGTCTTTTTTTTCTGATAATTCCATTAGATATCCGTTGGCGTAGGTTTGCATAAATTTAACAATATAAAATATTTTCTATCAACTTCTTTTTAAAGAATTGTATACAATGAAAAAAAGATTTTTACATTCAAAAGAGGAATTCTTATTTTGTGCGGGTCTCGAAGTCTGCCTTCTACATGATGCATAAAATAATAAATATAATGAAAATTATTTGGCTGAAATTTTTAAGTCGTATGGGAGATGACAGTCAATTCAATCGATCCATATGAATTCTTAATCATGTGAGGTAAAATTTAGTAATCGAAAAATAAAATTTATAATGAATTTTTTTTTAAAGTAAAACATATTTATGAAAAAATTTTTATGCGTAAAACAAAACAAAAAAGCATTAATAGATGCATATAATAAATTGAAATGGTATATTTACTTTCCAATTCGTTAATCTTTTTTGTATATTAGTTTTATACTCGTATTCCTCGATTTTGACACAAGTCACTAATTTTCGTTATTAATACTGTATTTGTCTTAAAAAGAAAAATATTGTTTATGGGTGCTATTCGAAAATCAACTAAATTTTTATATCCACTTTTTTCCGATAGTTAATCACATATCCATTGATGTAGATTTTTAAAAAATTCGCATAAATTTAACATTATACATCAGCATAAAATATTTTCTTTCAACTTTTTTTCTAACCCGAATTTTAGTTTGTTTAAATTTAAAAAAGTGTATATAATTAACTAATATTCTGTACGACTTAAAAATTTCAGCCTAATGATTTTATTTACGTATTTATTATTTATTTATTTATTTTTTTTTTTTTTAAACTGTAACGCATCTTTATTAAGGTAATAATATTGATCAAAGATCATTAGACCAAAATTACAAGATACTTAGAGCCACGCATGCTAATCATGACGTAACCCTATAACGCAGTGATTGAACTGAATAAAAATGCAATATGGAAAATATATAAAAACAATAAATACTAAACCTATAACTAAGCTAATCCTATTTGTGACCTAACTAATTTGTATATCTTCCATAACTTCCGCCAAATGAAAGAACTAAAATAGAATGACATCCGATTAAGCCCATCAAAACTTTCTGTTAATTGGATCGTTTAATCCAGATCGAGATCCTTAGTACCTCCTTTTAACAAAACCTACAAAAGAATGTTAGTCTATCTATAGAAATAAAATGTCATTAAGAAAACTACATGATTATTTTTTATTGGTACATTTTTTACGTGATTAACACGTGACTTCAATTTGTCTTGTAATTTTCTATCCTAAATCTCCTCACTATTCTCATTCTTCCTCCTTTTTGTT
>QZLH01000508.1:69649-81826 GCA_003833135.1 Oehlia diaphana | reverse complement strand
TTATTTACTATCTCGTGATTACTGTATTACAAACTTCTGAATCAAAAAAAGTACGGCAATTTGTTACACAATTTGATGAATCAAAAAAATCCGCTTTGTGAATCAAAAATGATATATTTGCGTAATAAGTAATATCAACATTGTAAAAGTCTGAGTTTATATATGAAACATATACTGAAATTTTGCATGATACACATTTAGGCCTTGAATTTGATAATTCACAAAAAAAATTTGATACGAAAATATCAAAAATTCATGTAAAAATGCGATTCACTTTTACAATGTGAAAAATCATATATCAAACCTTGCAAAATCGGAATTTGTCAATAATTTTGAAAACGGCAATAACACAATAAGTAATATTTCCTCATCCACCCATCTACTTCAATATTTGAATAATTATTTTGATTTTATTAAATTACGAAGGTAAAATTGTTTCTTTTATATATAGTATATGTACAGTATATTGGCCAAAATTAATTAATTGGGTTTAATTTGCAAATCAATAATTTATAATTCTGGCCAAAATATTTTAATTCTGGCCTGATTCATAATGCCGGCCTAAATTTTGTTAAAATGAACAAATTTAAACCATATATAATATTATATTTATATAATATAATCAGTCTAAATATTTTTAAAAAATAAACTTATTGATCACTTCTACAACCTTATTAAAAAAAATATTGCATTTTTTATATTAAAAATGAAAAAAAATAAAAGATCAGAAATCAGTACTATTACGAATAATGCTAATTGCTCCATGAGTATAAATCAAAATATGTTATAATTAATATGTAAGTAGATTCGACCTTGCCGAATATATTCACTTAATTTACAAGGGCGAATTACTTAGAACCAAAGTGTTAAAATTACGCCATGAAATTACAGATTGGGTGTATAAAACATAAACAATAATTGCTCCATATGTGTTGATTGAAAATTCATGAAAATCGAGATATAAGTATTTTCGACCTTGCTAAACAATGTTCACTTAATTTACAATGGCGATTTACTTAAGACCAAAGTGCCAAAATTGCGTCCTAAATTTATTGATCAGATGTAATAAAATTCAAAGATCGAAAATTAGTACTGTTACAATAAATGCCAATTGCGTCATAAATGTAAAATGAAAATCCATGAAAATTTATAAACAAGTAGCCTCTACCTTGCTGAACAATTATCACTTATTTTACAAATTTGATTTACTTAGGACCTAAGTGCTGAAAATATGCTCTGAAGTTGCTGAACGAAATTTAAAATTAGTTTTATTACAAAAATTAAAATAGCTATGCAAGTATTAATTAAAAACTTACAAAATTTGAGTTTCCGGTAGTTTCGACCTTACTGAACAATTATCACTTAATACATAAAATTGATTTACTTATAGCTAAAGTGCTAAAATTACGCCATAAAATTTGTATATATTTCTAAAGAAATTATAAATTTATATTTTTTTATATTTTATGCAAAAAATATCTGAATAACTACCATTATAAGCTTAGAAAATCCTTTTCTACTCATAAAATTACATATATTTTATATTTCATTATATTTCAATTTAGATCTTGTAAAAAGTGTTTTTTTAAGTGAGTTTTTTGTGGTATATAAAAAAAAAATTTATTAGTAATTTGTGTAAGTATAGTACATTTAAAATTCGTGTCTAACTATTAAATAAAGTAATCTGATTAATGTTACACAAAATTCGTTTAATATGAAAATGATCTGCATGTGACATTTCCGTAATGTATCTAATTGTTTTATAGGGATATATTTTTTAAAGCTAACTTTATTTTAAAATCTTTTTTTATTTATGTTATGTCACTTATATGCTTAAAAATTTTTGAAAATATTAAAATAATAATCAAAAAAAAAACAAATAATAATGACATTTATTAAAATTCAATAATTTTCCAATAAATTTTATAAAAAAAAAATGATTTCTAATGAAATTCTTATCAAAAAAAAATTTCAAGCCAAAATGCTCAATAATTCTCAATACTCTTATTAAAAAAATTATTTCCAATAAAATTTTTATTAAAAGACTTCTAAATATCAAAAATAAACTCACCTATAAAAAACTTTTCAATCAACAAAATTATCAAATTAAATTCCTCTATTAAAGAAAATTCTCTAATGAAATCTTCTATTAAAGAAGATTTCTAATGAAAATCTTCTATCAAAGAACTCATTTTCCCTATTAAAAAAAAATTCTACAATGAAATTTATATCAAAAAAAAAAAAATTCTCAGCAAAATTATTTTATTACAAGAAATTCTTTTATGAAACTTTTAATCAAAAAAAAAAAAAAATCTCTTCTGTATATTAAAAATTCTTCAATGAATTTTCTATAAAAAAAAAAAATTTTAAATACTTTTTATTAAAATTAAATATACAATACTTTTTTGTTATTTTTTTCGTGCTTAAAAAGTGATATTATCAAATTGTGTTTAAAACCCCAGATAATCGGTAAGATGATATATATGGAATCGAAAAGATTTGATTTCCATAAATGGAAAAACAACAAGAAGACATGTTGTTTTATAATAAGTCACTTGTTGTGTTGATCGATATGAAAAACAACAAGTGACTTGTTATTTTTATAATATGCTTTGAATTGTACAATACTCCATAGATCCCAAGAGATAAGTTTTCAAAAATTATCTAATTTTTGAAAAACGTTTATTTTAACATTTTTTATTGTTCTATTATAGGGAATCAGTTCCGCAGTTGAATACCAGCAGATCCCAAGAGATAAGTTTTGAAAATTTTTAAATTTTCAAAACTTTAATAAAAAAAACATTAATAAACATTTTTTATATTATTTTATTATAGGAAATCAGATCCACAGCTGAATACTGAATCCCATAGTAAGTTTCAAAATTTTTCTTTTGAAACTATTAAAAAAAATGTTAATAAACATTTTTTTATATTATTCTATTATAGGGAATCAGATCCACAGCTAGATACCAAATTTCATAGTAAGTTTCAAAATTTTTCTTTCAAAACTATTAAAAAATGTAACCATTTTTTTTATTATTTTATTGTAGGGTTTTATATTATTCTATTATAGGGAATCAGATCCACAGCTAGATACCAAATTTCATAGTAAGTTTCAAAATTTTTCTTTCAAAACTATTAAAAAATGTAACCATTTTTTTTATTATTTTATTGTAGGGAATCAGGATACCAAATCCCATAGGTAAGTTAAGTTTCAAATCATTCTGATACTAATCAGAAGATCAATGGATCTGATAAATCTGATGAATAACAGATTATCAGATCATCATTTTTTTTTTAAAAAAAAAAAAAAAAAAAATTTTTTTTTTTTAAAAAAAAAAAAAAAAAAAATTTTATTAACTTACCAGACACAGAACTAACAGAACATCTTGGAAGGTAAATAAAGAAGGGGATTTTTTAAATTAGAAATATTAGTAAATATTACTAATATTAATTTTGGATCAGTACATTTCAAAAATTTAGCTTAACTTTCAAAATTTTTAATATTTTTATATTTATTTATTTTCTTTGTTTTATAGGTACATCAGTTCCAATCTTTGGATTTGGATTTTGGATCATTAATGGTAAGTTTTGAATAGCTTTGAAACCTTTTTTTTTAAAAAAAAATTATTTAACTTTTTTTTTCATTATTTAGATACTATCAGTTTCCTGGATTTAGATCGGTAATGGTAAGTTTCGTTTTGAAACTTTTTTAATATTAAAAAAATATTTAATTTTTTTCTGGTTTTTTAGGCACTATCAGCTATTGGTTCTGATCTTTAGAATTAGATAAGTTTCTCTTTAAAACCTTTTTTTTAGTAATTAAAAAAATGTTTATTTTTTTTTCTTTTTTTTTAGTACCATTGTCTTTGATCTTAGACTTGGATTTGGATCAGTGAGTTTTGAAAAGTTACATTTCGAAACTTTTTTTACCAGATCCTAGAAAAGTTTTGAAAGTATTAAATATTAGTAAATATATATGGAATAGTAATTAGTATTTCTGATTTTTGTAATTTTAATGTAATTTTAAATTATTATTTTAAATAAAAATGCATTATTATAATTTCATCAAAAAGTAATCAACCAGTATACTGACATTTAATCAAAAAGTTATCAATTGGTATACTGATATGTCAAATAGTAAATATTCTATTAGTAACTATTAATACCTGATTGTACTCTATTAAATATCCCAATTGGTACCTGAGTATCCTCCTTTTGTGCCATTTTATGGCAGCAATCGGGTTTACCAATTGGTGAAAATTTAAAAAAATAGGGACCAATCAGGTGGAATTCAGTCATCTGATTGGTCCCCAATTTGACATCGTTTGACTAGTGTTAGTTTCTGGAGCCATATGGCAAAGCAAACAATTGGTATTATCACTCTTAATAATATTTTGGAAAGTCTGGTTAGGTATATCCAAAGTTGGCAAAGTATTCGTGGATATTTTAATTTTTCAACTAGTATCTTTAGAGTGCGTATCACAGGTTATATGATTTCTTAAATTCAAATGAAAGAATTCTGTTGATATTTGCCAACTAATTAAATGTTCCACTGTAAATCAGTAAACATCTGACAAGCCCTGATGATGAAGATGATTATCTAACTGCTTATAATAACTAATTTCTCTATACATTTACAGATATCTTTATCTAAAGGTATATTTTAATTCTACATGAGTGTAGCAGTTTGAGAGGGTATGTGCTTATGGTTGATTGATATTGCAATTGTCACAAATCTACCATCTTTGGCAAGTTGGCCAGCTCTATCATTATTAGGATCATTAGAATGGACTTTAACTTTTATAAAGATTAATGTATAACAACTGCAGAGCAAGCCTTTTTTGGGCACAAAGTTGATGTGCATAAACATTATATTTTTGGGTAAATCTTACAACAATTATATGGGCGCTTTGCAGTAGAAAGGGATAAAATTACTGAAAAATTCAAATTTTCTTTTATATATCAAAAATATTCTAAATGCCATAATTTGTAGCCTTTCAGACAAAACTTGAGATTTTCTCATACTGATAAAGATATATGAAAGAAATGGTTTAATTTATTAAGATACGGAAAAAATCTCTGTTCAGATGGGATTATTTTCAAATCTTTATAGAAATTTTTGAGACGGCAAACAGCAAGATACAATGCTTGAAAAAGCTGAGCAATCTGTTCCAACTGGTCATTATTTTCCATATTGATGGTAAATGGAATAAAGTTTGTCAATGGTTGTACAATTACTTTGTCAAGAAACACACATCCAAGGATACATAACCATGGTCCTGCTACAGCGATAATGAGTGATAGTGCATAGCAACATTTTAAAACTGGACTAGACTACATAAGCAACATAGAAACATGATGTCAGATATGAATTTTATAGTGTACAATGAAACAAAGGATTGAATAACTTACAGTAGATTGTGACCAGTGATCTTAGTAATAAATAGTGGTTTGAATAGTTAGATTACTTCTTTCTGAACTAATCTTATTCTTCACTTTAAGGAACATTTGATATCCAATATATGTTCTTGAAACTTTTGTTAGGATGACTCCATCACAAACACATTTTCCATCATATTGCTGCAGTATTATAGGTCCTAACTTTTGTGAGAGCCTTTCTCTAAGGACTTTACTGCATTTATTTTCAATTTTGTAATTTTTTGTTGCTTCAGAAATAAGTTCCTGGGCCTACATATAAAGATCAGAAGGTATCTCTAAATCCACATTCCTAAAATTATTTAGGAATTGGCCAAAGATATCATCGTAGAAATAGATGGATGGATCTGTATTCTTAAATGCTCTCCTATTAAAAATTGGGCACTTTTCCTGAAGTTTGAAGAACTCATTTGGCTTTGCAGCAGTTGAAAGGCACTCTGAATCAAGAGAAAACTTAATTGACTTCTCTTGTTCTACAGTGAAGAATAAATAGAGTTAAATGAAGCACAGTGTAAAAAGATGCCATTTTGAAATATTAACCTTCTTGATATTTCAGTTGTTTTGGCAAAGGTGATGATGCTAAGTTTTCTTTTTCATCATCCTCTGAAATATCCTAATAAATAAAAAATCTTGTTAATGAGAGTGTTCATTAAATAAAGATATTCTTTAGTGTACATAATGTCACCCTTTCACTGTATGAAAATATACTTATACTTACTAGATTTTGTTTGTTATTTCTATTAAATCACCTTATATTGAGGAAAAGTTTCATATTTGGCATGGTAGATTATAATAAGAAGCTATTTAAAATATGCAAATGAAATATATACGAACAAGTATTCATGAATAAGATATAAATGCATTCATATTTAACATTCAAAAATTGTGAAGCTTGTAGAGTTTTCTGAGTCTGATTTTAAACTTTTAATCAGTTAAATGATATTGAGTATGATATATATCTCTGATATTATGATTATATCTATTTATCACATTTTTGTTAACTTTTATAGAAATCATTTGTGTGAAAATTTTTTTATAAGCGATAGAACACTTGATTTTATTAATATTGTAATACAACGCCATGGGCTATTACAATGTAGATGCCTTTATAACATCTGTTAAATAAAGTATCTATCTAAAAACTATCTAAAAACAAACAAAATATACAAGAACAAAACTATTTACATAAAAACTTCTTGATACTATGCATCTCTACATCAAGTAATACTTCATAATTCTCCAACTAATGGAAGGTATTAATCAACTTTAAATTTACAAGTGAGCCAATAGGAATATTATTAGTACAATTTGATTCTTCTTTATTTGTAATCTGAAGAGATTTGCTGAATATACACACATATATATATTTTTACTAAAAATTATGAATTAATATCTTAAAACATTTGCCTCATCAATTATATTTAAGCATTAATAATTCAAATAATCCAAATATAAAGTGATAAATTTTAATGCAAAAAAAAGTTTTTAAAAGAAAGCTATACTGATAATCTTTAAATTTATGGTATAATTTAATTTAATGTATCTTTTTTAACAATAAAAAAATATAATTCAAGTAACATGATTTAATGAAATATTTAAAACTATACAAATTATACAATAAAATCACATAAGTATAATATAAATAAAGGTTGATAATACAATTAACAATATAATTGATCAACTTTATTTGCTTTATCTGATTATTTTATTTAATTGTCTCAAAAATGATTACATTGAGACTTGAACTTTGACCAGGATCTGAGCAGATTGATTTCAGCAGGCTAGCAAGTAGTAATGTGTAATTCTGGTCAGAATTATTCAGAAAGGAAAAATCTACATGATTATTCTAATGTGGACAGCCTAATTGATTTTTTTAAACTTATAGTATAGTTGTTTGTAATACTGCAGCTTGCAGCTCTCAAATATTTATGTTTTTCTTGACAAGCTTGAAATCAAGTTTTCTTTTTTAGCAAGAATAAATCAAGTATTAGTAAAAGAAATTGTTATAAAAGAAAGCGCTGTTTTTGCAATAAAAAAAAAAAAAAATAAAAATTCTTTTTAGCAATTCTCATTAATATGCAAACTACTATTAATTTTTCTATTATATAAAAAATTCATCTCTGAATTTATTACACAGAATAATCACTCTCATCCTGCCCAGAAACTAGTAATGAATTCTGGCCTAAACAATATAAATCACCTAGTAAAATCAAAAAATTCTTCTCTAAGTCTCTTAAAATTTTAAAACATAAATTCACTCGCAAAAATACAATTATATCTGAAGAAGCAATGATCTCAAAAATCACTTATCATACAAAAACTTCAACTGATAAGAGTATAGTCAAAATTTAGTGAGATTTTTGATATTAATTTATAATTGCATACTAATAATACAATTTTAGAATATACATATTTTTATTCTATTAAATATAAGGATGAATAAGGATGAGAATGGTTTTTAAATGAAGAACTTCTAATGTTATAATGCTTTCATTATAAAATGAGAATTTTTAAATATTTTATTATTCTACTAAAGTTAGTTTCTTCTTGATAAAACTATGACTAATGTTTTAAATATTAATTACTCACTTTATTCATTAATTATTATATATACTTGTATACTTTTGTATAAAATATGTAATATATTAATATTTGTAATATTATTCAAATTATAAAATTTAGGCTATTTATCCAGTAACATATATGATAATTACAAAATGTCTTGTTCTGATTTTCTTTCTACGTTATTTATTATAGTTATTAGGCACAGAGTATTCAATATGAAGATAAATGTTGAATGACAATTATAAATAGAAGTACATGTAATAACAGTTATATACCTGGTGATTAATCATATTTGGCATATTACATCATTTATTGCCGGATATCATTTATTTCTGGCAATAAATGACATAACATGCAGGATATTCTACTAATAAGGATGTACAGTAAATACATCCCATTAATATTTTAAGTTTTATTGGTTGCAGCAAGGTTATAGATCATGCATTGGTTTACAACAAATAAACAGAACTTACTTTATACAAATCGAATAAAGGATTTTCCAAAAAAATAAATATGCATGCTTAGTAGTAATATATGATTGATGGCTGTACCAATTTATTTTGGTAATAATAATTTTAGTAATATTAAAATTGAATTAATTTGACTCATAATACATTTTTGAAATAAAAGTGGGAAATGACTACATCCAGTTTATCACCTCTGCTTCTACTTCTGAGATTCTCACCACCCAAAAAAAAATGGACCCCTAAAGAAGACCCAGCTTTGTTAAAACAGCAAATGGGAAATTATCGTTACTATTCTTCTTTTACGATTACAGCATCGAATTACTTTCATATTCAAAGTATGAGTACACTTAGGGCACTGCGGTATACTAAAAAATTTTCAACAATATGGAAAGCAATCATGAAGAAAATGGGTATGTCCACTTTAGATCATATCAATGAGGATAAATTTAAAGAAATCCAAGAAGGTTTAATTAAAATTGATGAAGAATGGGTAACTTATAAACCAACACATGCAAAAACTACTTATAGAGGAGATACTTTACATATCACAAATAGTTATCTTTGGCTGAAAGAGTTTGTTCAAAGTACAGTTGGTGGAAAGGTTAGGAAACTTAAGGTGATCAGCAGAAAGATAAAATTACTGACAATTATGTCAACCAGTCAGGATGTTAAGATGAGCTACATTTCCAACAAAATGGTACTATGGGAATTTGAGCTTTGTGCAGGAAACCAAGGTGTAGAGCAAGGGACATATAAAGCTAAAAAAGAAGTGACATTTTCCCTATATAGTGAAGCCTACATTCAAAGTATTGAGTATCTTCCAAAAGGAAGAGCCTATAAAGATGATAAAAAAACTTATGGTAAAAACCACCGCTATGTTATAAGAGCTACCATTCTACCCTTCCTCTTATCAATGAAGTTATAAGGGTATTGTTTTTCAGATAAATAAAAATAGATGAATTAATGAAATGCTTACAAGACAATATTAGAAAGCTATAGTGTGGGATGCGCAGTATGACCAAAGATATGGGATAAATTACATAAAGATTGATATTAGTCAAAATATTTATTTATTCTAGTATAGGAATTAGTATAGTTAACACGTGACTTAACACAATTTATAATTGTAAAATATTGTAGAACTTTGTAAAACATTGTAAAATCTTGTGGAATATTACAATAGTATAGTGTTCAATAGTTTAGTAAAACATCAAAATGCATAAAAAGGCTGGGTTTTAACTTTTGTCAAGAGCTTCCAGCTTTGGCTCAAGAAATATAATAATAATAAATATTAATTATTAAAAGTTATTTTGAATATGCTCATGGTATGCCTGAGAATTAATTAATATTAAATGATAAGTCCAGTGAAGTAAAGTATAGAAAATTATCCCAGTTTAATTATTTGATGTAAAGTTTATTTAACTTTAAGGAAATTATCAAAGTTTGAAAATTAAATTTATGATTATAAAAGAAATAGATAGATGTTAAAATCTAAACCAAGCATAATATTAAACTGTGTGTTGATTTAATCTACTGATATGTGGCATCAGCTACTTACAAAAAAATTAATAATTTATTTGATGTAAGTATTTTGATTAGTGTTTACATGGATATATGATTAATACATACTTAATTTTGCTATTTTATAGGGTAAATTTATAATTTTAAAAAAGGTTGATCCTATCACTATTCAAAATAATACTTCAAAAAATAAACTTCATACTTGTGTTGATTTACAAGAATTTATTAAATCTCATTATTTAGTTTGAGAATATTCATTCCAGGTATGGTTTTACATTATAGATTATTTGTTTTCTTTGAAATTATTACTTTTGCTTATATTGACTACTTTAACAAAGATCATAAAGTGCAGAAAAAATGAATGTATAATTTGTAGTCCTATTTGATTATCACAGGAGAATTTTAATCAATTATAAACTATCTAATTTCTTTATTTAAAAAATTATTTTGTAGTTAGTAAGTTATTTATTTAATTCTATTATTACTTATTGTTATTAGGGATGCCAACGGTTGGTTCAGTTCAGTTTTGGTTTTAAAACTGCGGTTTTTAACCAAAACCTAACCGACCGCATAACCGACCGGTAAAACCAAACCATAAAACTGGTACAAAACTGAATTTAAAATTTATGTTTATATTAATAATTCGTTAATAAATAATAATACTAAACTTATTAAAAAGTTTTTTATTCATAATTTTTACAAAAAAAAAGCTAAATAAGTGTTAATAAACTAATAAAAAATACTAATAAATGCTAATAAATAAATAATGTTAATAATTATAATTTAGTAAATTTTCGCCAGAAAAATTGAAAACTCTTTATAAATAACTAATATATTTAAATTTAGGGCTCCGATCGGTTCGGTTCGGTACAGTTTTTGCCAAAACCGAAACCGAACCGAATTGATCGGTAACGGTATTGTTAATTACCGAAACTGATCAGTTTTGGTAATCATCAGTACTGAAACCAACCAGTAATTACCGAAAACCGAACCAATTTACCGATTCATTATCGGTTCGATTTTTAACATTTTTGCAACATTATTTATTAAAAAAACGTGCGAAAATGTGAAATTATTAATAAAAAACGTTTTCGCAATGTTTTCTATTAAAAGAATTAAAAAAACGTTGCGAAAACGTTTTTTATTAAGCAATTTAATAAACAAAAATGGTTTCGCAACGTTTTTTGTTAAAACAATTAAAAAACGTTGCGAAACATTTTTTATTATTAAATTACTTGATAAATAACGTTTTCGCAACATTTTTTATTAAAACAATTAAAAACGTTTGCGAAAAACGTTTTGTTTTATAAAATTATTAATAAAAAATGTTTCGCAACGTTTTTTGTTCAAATAATTAAAAACGTTGCGACAAACGTTTTTTATTTGCCAAATTACATGTTAAAAAACGTTTCGAAACGTTTTTTAACAGTTTCAATAAAAAAACGTTGCGAAACATTTTTTTATACATGTTAAAAACGTTTCACAACATTTTTTAACTATTTTGATAAAAAAACGTTGCAAAACGTTTT
Organism: Oehlia diaphana; assembly: GCA_003833135.1. NCBI lineage: Eukaryota > Fungi > Glomeromycota > Glomeromycetes > Glomerales > Glomeraceae > Oehlia > Oehlia diaphana. The sequence goes on along the minus strand of QZLH01000508.1, from coordinate 70,305 downwards.
TTTATTTATTAATTTTACATGTTAAAAAATGTTTCGCAACGTTTTTTAACTTTGGTAAATCGGTTCGGTAAATCGCAAAACTGATACCGAAACCGCAGTTACCAAAACCGATCGATAATTTACCGAATGGTTCAGTTTTGATAAATTGCAAAACCAAAACCGATCTGATACCGAAACTGATCAGTTCAGTTCAGTATTTACCGATACCGATCGGAGCCCTATTTAAATTTTTATTAACCTAAATAAAAATCTTTTGTTATTCAATTCCTTCAATCATCCAACTTCTTAAACACAAACATGCCCTGGTTGTATCCTCGTCTAACCTATTTCTTTTTTTACTTACCACATTACCGGCCAAAGAAAACAGCTGTTCACAGGGTACTGAAGAAGCTTGTACTGATAAATAATTCTGGGCCATTTTTGATAATATAGGGTATTCTGTTGAATGAGCATGCCACCAAGATAATGGTTCTTTGTCAAAACTTGCATCTGCTGATTCCCAGTATTTTATCAATTCATCAGTATTTGAATTTCTTTGTTGACGTACAGATGATAAACGTTGAACAAATATGGATGCACTATTATTAGATGGCAAATTACCCAAAGCTGAATCTGGAAAATTATTACGAATGGGCTCAAGAATCTCATTAATTTCC
>QZLH01000508.1:52605-66101 GCA_003833135.1 Oehlia diaphana | reverse complement strand
TTTTTTGAACGTACAAAAAATTTTGCATATGAAAAATTAGCCAATAACCTAATTTTAGTAATGTCACAATGATTTACAGCTTACATAATTTCCGCAGAATAATAAAAATAAGTTATTTAATATTGTATGCATAATATTACATAATTGATCTGCGATTTATATCATTAAATAATCAATTAGAAGTATCAGTTTTTTTATCAGTTTTTTTATATATAAAACTATCGGTTAACCGGTCTGTTTTAGGCTGGAACCGAACCGTAACTGAACCAGTAAAAACCGGTTATGATCAGTTATAACCAAAACTTTTGGCATCCCTAAATGTTATAATATTTACATATAATTTAAACTATCTAATTTCTTTATTTATTTAATAGATTGTAAGTTATTTATTTAATTCTATTATTACTTATTGTTATAATATTTATTTTACATAATAAAATTTTTACATGTTGATTATTATTTATTTAATATCTATTTATCTATTTACATCTACTATTCACCATTCACTATCTACCATCCACCATTCACACCCATACTGTCCAAAATTCATCTGATCTATTTGAATAATTTTAAAATTATCTGCAAGAAATGATAGTTAATGGTTTTTTCAATAAAAAAATTAAATTTTGATATATCAAAACTTATCCAACCTGAAGAAAACCTACAAAATAAAAAAAGAAGAAATAATTAGTTCAAAGTTTCTTTAATAAAAAAAATTAATGTTTTGAAATTCAAAACTTACTTGTATTATTCAATGAAATTCTGAAGAGAACCTTATAAAAAAAAGAAGAAACAGTAGTAAACTGTTTTTTTAAAAAAATAAATTAGAAGTTTCAAAAATTAGAACCCTACTTGACTCATCCAATAAACCCAAAGGAGAACCTACAAAAAAAAATAAATAAATAATAGTTAGTAAACCGATTCTTTATTGAAAAAAAATTTAACTAAAAATCTGAAATGGAAACCTACAAATAAAAAAGAAATGATTAGTTAAAATTTCTTCAATAAAAAAATTTAGTTTCAAAACTTATCCAATACATCCAGTAAAGTTCAAGTGGAAGCTTACACAAAAAAAAGAAAGAAATGATTAGTAAATTATTTTTTTAAAAAAAAGATTAAAGTTTTGAAGTTAAATCAACTTTAAAATTTAATCACCAGTCCATGCTCTTTTTTTTAAAAAAAAAATTAGTAATACATTTATTTATTTATAAATCTTTATCTCTAAAAGAAAAGATTACATAAAAATTAAAACACTTAGAAAGCAAATTAATAAATAATTTACCCTCTATAACTAAAGTATTTGAACAAAGAGCTAACTAAATTGCATATAAAGATCTAAAACTAAATTGTGTTTGATATAAAATATTAATATCACTAATCTAAATTTTAAGTATTTTTTTTTTGATTTTTAATATTTTCTTTATGTTTTCATTATCACTAAATTATTGTATGACATTGACTAAATTTTCAAACTACAAAATAAAAATTTATAATAATAAACAAAAAAATAAAATTAATACATTAAGAATCTAAATCTCTAAATTTAAATTATTTAAAATTATCTGCGAATTCTCTATCTATCGATCAGATTCAAATTTAAACCAGAGACCTTTGATTCTTAAATTTGTTTAATTGATAGGACAAATTTGTTTATTTGCTATCAGAATCATCTCTTCATCCTTGCACTATCACTATGCATTTTTTGTTATTATTAAATTTATCTTTCTTCTTTCCATCTGGGTTTTCAACTTCTTTTCCTTTTCTGTCTTTACATTTTTCTATATTGTCCAGGCATTCGCTAAATTTGTTGTTAAGTTCATCCAATTGCTCATATTTTTCTTGATTCTTGGTATAGTGGAAAGAGAATCTGATGGCACATCTACAAATTTATCATCTCATCAGGAAATTTTTTTATATGTAAAAAATACGCAATATTTTATGCATGAAAAAATTGATTTGCACAACCTGAAAATGCATATTAATTGCATATTTAATATATATAATGTATTTTCCATACAATATATTGTAAAAAAATATGTTAATTTTTTATATAAATTTGTACAAAGAATTATACATATAATATTATTAATTGTATAAATTTCGAGAAATTTAACTATTTGAATACCCTGAAAATTTTGTGATGCTTCTGATGTTGTGGTAGTAGGTACGGTAAATTTGGTAGTCTGGTTCTTTTCTTATATACCTTCTTTTCCTCCTAATATTTCATTTGGAGCCCTTTTTTGAATTCCTCATCTATTGTCCACCAGTCTATACTCTAAATTCTACAGAAAAAAGGAAGGAAATAGTTAGTAAGCCCATTCCTTTAAAAAAAAAATCAAAAAAATCAAGGTAGTAATATTACCTTCAAAATTTATCAGTGAGCCAGTGACTGAATCCATCAAGCTTAATGCAATTAGGGACTATATCTTAGATTCTGATTGTAATTTAGATTTATTTGAGAAATATCCTAGATCTTTTTGATAATCAATTAAAAAAGTGTTAGATGAAATTTTATTTCAAAATTTTTAAATTTTTTTCATTTTTCATAAAACATCATGAAATTTTTTTTACATTTTTTTTTTATTTGTAAGATTAAATATTTGGATATTACATAATTACAATTAAATTTATAAGTGTATTTTTTTTAAAAAATAATGTGATATTTCATAAAAATATTTTTTCTTAATATTTTTATTTTTAAACTACTTGAATTTATAAATTAATGAAAGAATTAATTTAATATTCATGGCAGGTTATTTCAAATTTTTGTCATCTCAATTCTTAATTTTAATATTACATATATTTTTAATATAAATTTTTTTAAATTAAACTTCTTTTTCCAAATATACTATAATCTCTACTTTGGCCAAATGAAATCAACTTCATAAAAGTTGTTCAGACAGGTTGAAACCACTGAATATTAATTTTCATGAATGTAGGTGTAGTGCTTAAAGAAAATTGCATTTTTCTTGATGATATTAACTCTCTTTTCTGTTTTTTTTTAATTTAGAATGTAATATCTCCATTTTGGCCAAATGAAATCAACTTCATTTATTAATTGAAAGTTGTTCAGGCAGGTTGAAATTACTTGAATATTAATTTTCATGAATGTAGGTGTAGTGCTTAAAGAAAATTGCATTTTTCTTGATGATATTAGCTCTCTTTTCTGTTTTTTAATTTAGAGCATAACATTTTCACTTTGACCAAATGAAATTACCTTTGTTTATTATTTGAATGTTATTCAAGCAGGTTGAAACCACTTGAATATTAATTTTCATAAGATTTCAATTTTTTGTAGCTGTATTAACCTTAGAACACTTATTACAACTTATATTATTATTTTAAATGATAAAAATTAATTAATATTTGGCTAATTATAATTACATGATACTAAAGAGTGGTTTTATTTTTATATTTGATTTAATAATTTAATAAAATATTATTATTTAAAATTAAATTCATATAAATGCAACTAATATTAATAATTCTAATTTAAGCAGTAAATTCATTGACTAAATCATGTTAATTCTATATTCAAGTTATGTAATTCTGTGATCAAATCCATATAAATTCAGTATAAATTATGGTCAAATCATCCAAACAATGCATTTTTGTGATATGGAATTGTGCATTTTCCTGTATCCCTTTTTATAGTTTAGATACTGAGATACATTATTTTTAAGGAAAAATTGTATAAAACCATAAAAACATGGTTTTTTATAATAAAATTTTATTGTTCAATAATATTTTACACAATTCAATTTATTTATATCAAAGTATTTTTTTAATTATATACAGTATGTTATATTTGGGGGGACGAAGTCCCCCAGCAAATCACATATTCTAGTTGGATCTTAATAAAGTTGTTGATAATAATCAATGATAAATATATGAATCATCATATTTTTAACTAGAATAAATAAACATTTAAAGAAGTTTTATTTATTAAATGATAGTTAAACAATTAATCAAGATTTTGCATAAAATGATACATGTCGAATTGTAAATTATAATATTTTTGAACTCTAATATTATGTGACTTAAATTCCTTCACTATATCTCTATAATCAAACAATTCTTTATTAAGATTCCTAAAATTAAAATACCTGACTCTTTTCTCCTTCATTATATATTTTTTTAAATAAGGTAAAAGATCATAATTGACTTTCTGTTTTAAATCTCTAATTAACAATTTCTTAATAAAAGTACCTTGAGAATTTTTTAGGAACACTTTAAAATCGCTTATCTCAATGCAGAAAGTCAAATCTAAATATTCTAATTTAGAAGGAAGGATTTGTCCCAAATTTTGTAATAAAATTGAACTATTATTACTCACTAAATTAGATTCTCCACAGTTGATTGAAAGACAATTAAGATTTTGTTTTATATTTTCAATCAAGTTAAGTACTGGATAAACAGTCTCATTTGTGATTCCATAAATATCAAGAAATTCGATATTTTTACAATATTTTATAACTGATTCAAGTATTTGTTTTGCTAGTAGTAGTTCTCTTCCGAAACGGCGGCACATTAAATATTTGACACTGAAATTCTTTAAATAACCACCATATTTTTGTAATAATAATAATGATGATTCATCAATTTTTGATATTGTATTTATGAATAAGGATTTTAATTTAAATGGTTTGGTCAAATTAAGAATTTGTTGAATAAAACTAGTAGTTAAATACTCACAATGAATGATATGAACAGATTCTAAAACGTTTAATTGTTCAAAACTTTTACTTAAATTGATTATGCCTTCAAAATTAACTTGGTATAATGTGATAGTATTTAAAGTATTTGAACAATTATAATCTTTTGATAATAATAAAGATTGATAGAAAGGAAAATTATCATAACTTAATATAATTTTATTAAGATTTTGATGTATCTTAATTACTTGTAATACAAGATTGTTAATTAACGTACCATTATTCTTAGATCTCGTTAAAATAGAAAGTTTGAAATTTTTAGCATTGCGAATGAAATTTGGATTTTGTAAAGTTAACTCAAGAATATCTTTAAGATATGTGATATAGTAATGATTTATCTTAATTTCAAGGGTATGTAAATTTACTTCATTTTCAATAAATATTTTTAATAATGATATAATAATTAATTTTTTAGTATCTTTTACCAAATCTAAATTTTCAGTTTTAACAGTATAAAACCACTCTCCAACAGAAGTAGAAATCTTCAACAAATCCAAATATTTTATAAAACTAGGATAATTGAAAAGTGTGTTGGAAAGTAACAGATTTTCATTAATTTTATATTCACCATTTAAATTATGCAGGTAAATTTCAATAAATTTATAATTTCCAGTAGGAATTGAAAATGGATTTTCCCATAATAATGGAATTGCTAAACGACACCATAATCTATTAACTAAAACACATGAATGTAAGGTTGAATAATCATTCTGAAAATATTTTATAACTTCATAAGTTAATTCAGATAAGTTTCCTAGTTTCGAACATGACATTTTAAACGAAGAGAAGAAAAGAAAGGTATTTGTGTATCACTTTTCACGACCGGATAATTTATATTAATTTGATTTCCAATATTGTCGCACAATTATTATGTGTAACATATTTAAGGAAAATCTTACTACACAACCCTGTGATGGTTTTGTTACATCGTCACGTGATGACATGTTTACGTTTTTTATTATATTTCTGAGGGTGTCGTTTTTTTTACTAGCCTGATCTCTATTTGTCATGTCACCTGTATTACACGTTTAAAAAAATTACTATCAGAGATTTTTTTTTACGATCACTATAATTCATATTAAAAATTGACAAAATTTTACACCTCTATAACTCTACCTCATTCCCACTATTTACGTTCTAAACTCTGCAAGAACATCCAAAATAGCTATCTTTTTCGTGTAGTACCTTTATTTTTTTCAAAGAAGCCCATCTGTGTTTAGAACCAGCCTTCTTAGTTAATCCTTAATAATAATAAAAACTTCTTTTCTTTAATTGGTTTTGAAAAATCGAGGTATCACATTATTCTTTAAGTTATTGTGTATTATTTTAGTCTTTCAGTAATGCAAAAAAACTAAAAATACATGATTTATCGAGTTTCCAAAATTTTTGGATTTTTTCACAGGAAAATGTTTTCCAGATTCCCCCATATTTAATAACTAGTAAGTAACTAGTCGTTATACTAGTTGATAATACTGATAAAATCGCGATTTACATATTTTTTTTTGTGATGCTATTTATTTATTTTTGTAACTCTTTTAATTTACAAACAAGTTCTGAGAATCCACCTTTTATTAAATATTTATCATTTTCTAAATTACTACATGAAACCACCATATTTAGCCACATGTACAAGATTACTGAAATTTTCTTCAATAAGCAAACTTACTACTTTAACCTATAGGACGATTTATATATCTCTCACAGTTTCCCTTGCATTATGATCATGACGTTTTACAAATGAATGTATATTTTACTGCATTATACCAAATTTTCTCATAACGGAAACCTGATCAGCCCAAATCCTACTTCGTTATAAGCTTATTATTAAGAAATATCTGCATTAATCTTCGATTTTAACAATTCATGCACGCTTTACTATATCTTATCGATTGGACACAGTAATATATTGAGGGTCAACTGTAACCACAAAATTCTGACAGTATATGAAAGAGTATTTAAATTAGACATTTATCCTTAACATAATGATAAACAAAAAATTTCATATACAGTATTTTACATTTAATATTTATTATAATCTTTTTCTCTTATGAAAAATACGGAAAACATTATCTGTTATATCGGATAAATCTCGTTAAAATAAATTCATAAATTACTTTTGAATGCTTCGAAGATTTATAATATATAAGCTTCACTTAGAAACCATCAAAAGTGATTTTATTCAAAATTGTTAAATTTAGCCATAAAAAAGTTTTGCACAAAATCTGAGTAAATTATATTAAATGATCACTTTTATAATTGATTACAAACTGAACTACTGATGAAACTATGTAAAAAAAAAAATTATGGAAAAAACTCCGATAAATGATCATTTTTCTAGTTAGTTGATTTACATGATGACAAAGATGATATAATTTCTGACATCCTTTTATATATCTGAAAGGTTATCAATCCACTTTGTGCATGAAATCTACATTTCATTATTATTTTTAATAAATTATAAAAAATAATTTATAAAATAAGTATAATATTTATTAAATAATTATATATTTACTAATCACTTTTGTTTATGATTCGAATAAGCAATTCCTCTAAATATGAGATGAATTATATATGTGAACCTCGCTTAGAAAATCTTATAAATATTACTGCTTCTGTTTCAGGTTCATTCAATAACCCCTTTGATTGCAATTATGGTTATCGAAAATTTTACTTCCTAGAACCATTGTGAATCTATATCTTGTAAACTTCAATGTCAAATTAATTTTATTGAATTATGTGAATCATCATCATTTCCAAGATATATTTTACTTGAGCTTTTAAATTCTAGTTTTTTCTTTTCAAAAGTTCTTTCAGATAAACCAACTATTTGATTTTCCAAACTTTTATTTTCACTTAAAAGTATTTCTTTATTTCTTATTATTAAAGGGGTGCTTCTTTTACTTCTTTTATTTTTCTTGAAAATGATTGAAAAGATTTTATTTAAGACAAAATCATCGTTTTTGAATGAAACAAGATATAAGTCAAAAAACATTCCATATCTTTATGACGTTACTCAATAAATTCAGGTACAATTTTACACAAAATTTTTTAGGCGGTAAATTTGGTATAAATTTACGATATTTGGGCTAGTCTTTAATAAGTTGTGCAAAAAAAAAAAAAAAAACAAAAATAATAATTTTATAAATTAAATTGATAATTGAAAAATTTACAATAATTTATTATCTTTAATACACGCCAAAAGAATGAGAAAACAATTAAGAAAAAATTATCACTAAATAGATTATAAAGGTAAAAAAAATTTTAAAAAAAAATCAGTTTGGAAAGGCCAAAATAAAAAATATTATTATTATTTAAAAAAAAAAAAAATCTGAATATTAATATAAACATTAAAGGTTTGAAAAAAACAATAATATATACATAACCATATTTAAAAAAAAAAAGAAAATCAAGTTTGAAAAAAAAAAAATTGAAAAAAAAAAATATTCAATAATATTAAAAGAACAAATCATGATTGAAAAAAAAACCAAAAAAAAAAAATAAAAATACTTAATATTAAAAAACAAATCAGGTTGGAATTAAAGGAAAGAAACTGAAAAGAATTTCAACGTCCGATCGCATCATTTCCAAAAGGCTAAAAAAGAAGAAAAAATTAAAAATTCAGGCGCAGGCGTATCACGTTTTCCTGTTACACAATTTAGATGTGATATTTAAAATGACTCATTAATTATAAAACTGTTGTTATTGATATATGCAGTTCATAACTCAAATAAAAATGATATAAAAAAAACTACTTAGAAATCATTTTACTATTCTAATAATTAATTATAAAATTTAAAAGTCCTTGAGTAAACCAACTTAATTCTACTGATCGTCTACTGCGATGATGATCACATGATTTTACTGTTTACAGCTATTTGCAAATAACGGACCACCTAATTCATTTTTTCTCCGAAGATTCATACGCAGTCACACGCAGTCATAGATTATTATTCGGTAGTATTTCTGACCAAATTATAATTTTGGCCAGAATTATAAAAACACTATGCCGCTCATATCCTTTTTGGCGATAGCCGTTCCACAAAGTTTGCTTATGACGATCAATTATGCTCTTTTGCGCATAACTGCGTATAACTGCGTATGACTGCGTATGAAACTTCGGAGCAAAATGTTGTGTTATTTTTGCAAATAGCTGTAAAAAAAGAATTTCGATAATTTATACGCGTTAACTAATATTAACTGAATACAGTAGAATTATTATTATGAAAATAACTTCTATTTCTTTTAATATCCGTATCGTATGAAGAAAAAAAACAATGAATGGTAAGATAACAAAAAAATATATTTATAAATATAAAGGAATTTAACTACGGAGGACGAAGTCCGGATCTATATAAGGAATTATTTAGTCATACAGATCATATATAAGTCATTTTCATTGTACATGAGCCAATCTTTTATATCTGCACTGATTTGGAAACTTATTTAAACAAATTTTGAAATTCATTTTAACTAATTTGGAAATCATTTGAGAAATAAATCTTGAGAATAAATCCAGAGAATAAATCCTGAAAATTTTTCGTTTATAATTTTTTTTAAAAAAAATAATTTTTATTATTTTTTATTGACATTCAAGAAAATATGTCAAAGTGGTTCTGCCTGAAAAAAAAATCAAAAAAACGTTCTAATGATACCGAAAAACTAAACCTCACTGAAGAACGTCCAAAATTATGTGCTGATGAGATAAATACTTTTTCTTTTGAAGGAAATCCAATAAACATAAAGGTTAAAAATTCTAATACGATAACTACATCTATCCCCACTTCATTCGCATCTGATTTGGAAAAATTAAATCTCACTGAAGAACGTTTGAAACGTTATGCTGATGAGGCAGATACTCTCTCTTCTGATGCAACAATAACTTCTAATACAGAAAATGAATTAAAAACAAAAGTTACATTTCTACGAGAAAAGGCTATCTCCAAAACGCTCGATAACATCAAACTTTCAATGAAAGTTGATCTTTGCTTTGTTTTAGACTGTACTAGTTCTATGTGTCCTTTTATTGCTGCTGCTAGAGATTGTATCTTACAGGTGACAAACTACATTAAACATACAAATCCAAGCATTAAACTTCGGGTCGGCTTTTGTGGTTATCGAGATCATAACGATGAAAAAGGTCGTCTACTAACTTTAGATTTTACCGACCAATATGGGCAATTTACAACATATTTGCAAAGTGTAACTGCTTTTGGTGGTGGTGGTGATTCTCCAGAGGATGTTCTTGGAGGTCTTAATGCAGCAATAACCAAAATGGACTGGAAAAATGTTACTCGTGTTCTTCTTCATATTGGTGATTATCCACCACATGGTAAAAATTTTACAGATTTGTTAGATAATTATCCAAATGGTGATCCACATGGCCTAACCGCAGAAAATGTCCTAGAAAAGATGCAATCAAAAAATATCCTTTACTTTTTTGGAAAAATTACTAATGAAACTGATAAAATGCTTGAAATATTCCGTGGTATAATTGGAGAATTTCCAGTATTTGATCTTATAGGAGGAGATCCAATTAAATTAATTGAAAAATTTATTAAAGCTACCTCAACATCTATTACTTATGCTGTTTCAATGACCAGTACTATTGGAAGCGACTCCAAGGATATGTATTCTTTGCAACGAAAAAAACTTGATATGAATCCAAATGAGCCTGATTGGATCACTCTTCCGTTACAAGAAGGAATAGTTATGTGGTATCCTATTCTCGATACTTTGGACGAACTTAAAGACCCAAATTATTTCAACAAATCGAATCTCTTTTCTAGAAGTTTCTCCTTTAAGATTACATCACAACCATTTTCTGCAGGTGCTGAAAAATATGCTTACTTTGGTCTTGATATCGAAAGAAATCCAGCAAAAAAGATGGTGATAAAAGAATACCTTCATATTGGGCGAAATGATTCTTTTGAAAAGTATATTGAGGCGGTAGAAATCTCTACAATTGCATCTTTTCTCTCTACAGAATTTAATTTGATTACAAAACAAAAAGATCCTAAAGTAAAATTTCTCAATGTAAAACTTTTACGTTGTGGAACTATCGATTTTAGTACTCGATACTATACTATTGAACCAAAATTTCATAATATAGAATACAAACGATTTAATGCAAATACTGGTGTAATTACAGAACTTCGGCCTATTCTTGAAGCTTTCGTCCATTTCACGTATGAATACACCAAAGGATACTTAGTGGTTTGTGATCTTCAAGGAATTGAACTTACTAATGAGTTCTTATTAACTGATCCAGCAATACATTGTGTTGATTCTTTAAGATTTGGAAGAACAAATTTTGGCAAAGAGGGAATCAATCAGTTGTTCTTGGCAAATCATAGATGTAATGATATTTGTAAACAATTAAAATTAAAACATATTAATAATGGATTATCAGAAGTAGCATAAAGTATTGATTATCAGAAATATTGTCATATAATATTAAGAATTATAGTTTGTAAACTTTTTTTTTTTTGAAAAAAATAAATCATCTGAATTTTTTGATCTTTTATTAAATTTTCCGCCAAATGGTGATTAAAATGATAAAATAAAAGCCATGATTATGCAGAAATTAAATGTAATATACAAAGCCATCATTTTACAAGCATTTTTGAAATAAAGGCCTATGTTGAATCAAATTATAAGACCGTTCCAAATTAATTCTCTTTTTTTCGAAAATTCAGATTAAATATGTCACGTAACCGACATAATCAGCTAATAGTTAAACACGCGCCTTACACAAATGGATCATGTTCTACATGAATCTGTTCTATAATTTTAATTTTTTTTTCATCGTTTATAACATAATGGAAAAACGGAGCCGAATTCCTGATTACCGATCATCCGGACCCGGTTTAATCGCAGAAAATCTCCTGGAATTCCACGACGATCTACACCTGAGCCGGGTCCGGATCACGTTGCGGCTAATTAAACTACGCCTTTATGTTTATAACTCTATTTCCACCATCATGTTGCTGTTTATGAACAATAATATAAAAATTTTTAAGACTTGCTAAGTGAAATACGGGGTTATAAAGTTAATGATTGGAGAATTATCTGTACAATTTATATAATTAAACATTGGCTAGTATTTTAAAAATTTGACGAATTTTGACATGAATTTATCATTTTGTACCATGCAAAGTTTAAATATATTTTGGAAGATTTAGAAGATATTGAACCTGATTCATACCACCGTTAATCCTTTGTCAATATTAATTGTAAATGGTCAAACATGTTATCATCCAGTAACGCACAAATCAAGACTGACATAATTATAGGATGGACAATGAAACGAATTTAGTTCTAAAAAAAAGAAACCCGAAAAAAAGCCTAGAAAAAATCGGAAAATCAAAAAAAAGAGCCTAGACAAAACTTGAAAGAAAGTAAATGTCTGAAAAAAAATATAAAAAGTACAAAGACTAAAAAAAAAAGAAGAAAATTAAATAATATGTTTGCACGTATTTTTCCAAAAATAAATTATCGTTATAAATATCATGTAATTTCGGGGTACCAAACAACCGAGAAAGAGAAGACAAAGCTTGAAAGAAAGGAAAAGACCGAAAAAAATCAGAGTCCAAGGCCTAAAAGAAGAATAGTTTTGTAAATAGTTTGTAAAGGAAGTAGAGTCTTTTATATATTATTTTTCGTTATACAAACTTGCAATGACTCATATACTTTCAGATTTTCCCGTAATACATTGAAAACGTGAAAACGCGAAAAACAATCAGTTGCAAGTCTATTAAATAAATCAATGTTATAAGATAGTACGTGTAAAATACATGATTACTTTGCCCCGTTTTGGTCACAATACTTATGAGTAAAAATTGAAACTGATGTAATTTTTCATTTGTGAGGCTGAAAATAATTAGTTAATTAGAACGAGTCTGATATCCCAATATTCCCATCTGTCCGGTAATGATAAATGTATTTTCGTAGATAAACAAATTCAAACTCGCAGTAAAGTTTAAACATTTTGCTATTATAAGATGAAAGAATACATCAAATATTAACATTACCAATTTGCATAAATACATACGAATCTTTATTAATGTTATAAATACACTATTTTTTTAAATTCGTTGTTAATAATATAAGTACATTATTGTAATTAAATAAATACTTCATTATCCATGAATACACTATACACTGTTTTTTAAATAAATAAATTATTAAATTAATTAAAAAAATAAATAAAAAAAGAAGGAATTACTATTTGTTAAAAAAATGACGGCTTACAAAATTAGACAGCGATATTCCTGGCAAGATGAAGGAGAAAATTTCAAAAAAGTCGGGAATTTAAGTGTGTAATAAAGCCTGTCAGAACCTACAAAGCAAAGATATAAGGCCGCACATATTTTTATACTTTAACAACGAAAACATGATGGATACAATTTATAAATCGGCGATGGAAGAAGATATAAGAGAGTCGTTACAGATGAAAAGTCAACAAGAATTATTTGGGCAAACCCCCGCACCTCAAGGCATTGAAGACAATACATCTGTTTAGTAATTCACCTCGCCCAAATAAATGGTTATTATGGTCACGTGAATGTTATTTGTAACCGTCGATCTTATGATGCGATTTTCTAAAAATATAATTGAAGTCAAAAAAATTTTTAGTGATAGTCCTAGATTTGTGCTGTATCGCAAGTAGGGATGGGGGTTAATTAACCGTTAATTTTGTTAGTTATGATTGATTTAAAATGGTTAATTAACCGTTATTTATAATTAGCCAATCAAAATGCAGAATTTAAATCATGTGATTAA
>QZLH01000508.1:9162-39071 GCA_003833135.1 Oehlia diaphana | reverse complement strand
TTAATATTGTTCAAACAAAAAAAAAAAAAAAAAAAGAATAAATAACTACCGAATTCCTTTCCGATCCAAATTAAAACCTATATACTTTCTGTTAAAATTTCATTACGTTAAAAATACTTTGCTTTTATATACGACGAAAACGTTATTTTTGAGTCTTAAAAAATGAAGCCACTAAATCATTTTATGATTATTAACATAATCTTATCATTATTTTTTTATTTCGGATTAGCGGCATTTACTAGCTGCCCAAATGCTGATAAAAATTGTTATTATTTAAATGAACTTTTGGCTCCTTGTAGTCATGGGTTTGATTTTAGTTATATATACAATTTCGGAAATTATAGTGTTCATGGTAAGTTCAATAAAGAACAAGTAAATATAGTTATCATGGAAAAGTGATAATTAATTAATATTTTTTTTTAAGTACCCTTTTGGCAATCTGTAAATTGCGTGTGTAGTAAAGAATATTATGATACTCTTGTTGCTTGTGGTCAACTTTGCAAATTTAATGTCGACCCTCCAATAAAATATGAAAGTGAATGTAAAATCGCTAAAAAACCTGTGAATCTCGGTGTAGGGTATGTTTTGCCGCAAATAATTCTATTTGATAAAATTTTCTTATTATTCATTAATTCATTTATTTTAATTCTTTCTAGGTTATAAATCCAACAACAGCGGCATTAGTAAGAAGACTCGTTATTAACTTTGTAATTTTGTAATTTGACTCATGCTGTATTGTTAGTCATAATAGTAATAAATCATAATAATAAATAACAAGAAATTGACTTGTTAGCAGGGGAGCTGCCATTCGGCTTTTATTAATAACAAGTTATGCTACATAAAAGTATTCAAGAAAAAATAAAAAAAACCTTAACCAATTAATAATCTAATCACGAAAATTTTACGTGAATTTATTAGTAAATAAAGTAATAAACAAATCATCAATGTAATTTAAAATTTATAATTTATTAATTTTCAATTTAACTAATTTTATTTTTTACTAAATAAAAAAATATATTTATCCTAACTAAAAAATCATGCAATACCTCCATATAAATAATTTGAATAATATAATTTCAGGTCATGTAAACATTCCAATGGCTAATTCATGGTGCTAATCCGATTCCAGTTAATAAAATTTCGATATTTTTATAGGTAATAAGTAAAGTAGTGCTGTACGTTGATATGAGCTCAGACGTACGCCTTTATATTTTGATAGTACATACGTTTACAAAATTAAAATAAATTATATTTTATTACTTGCTAGACAACTTTGGTTTTGATTTGAAAACTGTAGTCTATACTACTCTATAGATAATACAAAATGAACCGTGTAATAAATTACGACAAGTAAATGCCAATAATATTTTTAATCAATTCTTAAAAAAGCATCACGCCGCTGACTTTGATAATAAACATCTAAAAATGGTAAACTTGAAAAATGTCAGATTGTTTATATCAGTGGAGCGACAATATACTCTCGTGGTATATTGCATTTTAAATTATAGCTTAGTGTTTCAATCTGGATAGAAACTGTTATAATGATAAAAACTGGATAATTTTTTTAATTTATCTGGATAACAATCATTCTACTGCTGGTGATGATTTAGGATTTGCGATTTCGTAACACTTGATAATTCAATGTGCAAATTTGTTTGTTTGTCATCACAAAATTTTCAGGGTATTCAATATTGATGTATAATTAATTCCTTGTACAAATTTATATAAAAAATTAACAAATTTCGTTACAATATACACAAAATATTACATATTTTTTACATATAAAAAAATTTCCTGATGATACTATGGTATTTATTATCCTCAATAAAATATGATTTAGCCTGTTAAAAAATACTAGTTATTATAAAATTTTTAAATTAGGTTACAAGGATTAAAAATTTCATACTTCATTTAAAAGTTTACTAGTGACATTTTGTGAATTATTTAAGCATTTTAAGGCAACTTTCAATTGCATTTGTTGAATGAATTCATCAATTTTTCCATTAGTTCAATTTGTAAAATTATGTTTTAAACATTTATTTTACATGGGTTACACAATTTTTCATATTTAAATATATATCAATTATCACATTTTTTACAAAAATGATCTTTTAAACTACAGTATCTTTCCCATATATGTCTCTCTTATCATATGATTTAATCTGTAAAAACATTTGTAAGATATTAATATTAATATAATCAAAATAAAGATTAATTACAAAATTACACAGTGATTAAAAATTCAATACCTTGTTTAAAATTTCACTGATAATATTTTGTGAATTATTTAAGCTATACATGTTGTCGCAACTTTCCGAAATTATGGCCGAATCCGAAAGTCCAAAACTTAGGTCCGAAACCTCAGCCGAAATTCGAAAATCAAGCCGAAATCTGAAATTGTGGTCGGAGTACGAAAATCTGGACGAAATCTTTATTACGTGATCCAAAATATAATTTTTGTTTAATGGAGACTAAAGTTTTTGTAATTCCGGCCAACATTGTAGTGCCGGCCAGAATTATGCCCGCGTGACTTCGGATAAAAGTTTAGCCACCAGGTAAGAATGTTACACAAAGAAATTCACTCCTGTGATGGAATTTTGTGTGTTATGCCGAAATTCAATAATGCTGGTCAGAAATTTCGGCTCAGTTTTCGACTTCTGACCAGAGTTTCATTTCAGAATGATTGGCCGAAGGTCGAATCCTGAAATTATGCCGAAATTGCCAACGTGTATAATTTAAGCATTTTAAAGTAACTTTCTTATTAGATACTCTTTCAAAATCCATTTAATCATATGCATGATAACTCAATGAACCATCCATCCATCTTGCTGAATATATTGTAGCAGAATCATGTTTGCTTATTTCTTTGATATCATTGAACTGGCTATATGGTTCCATTCAACAATTATATTAACATATACCTCAATCCTTAATTGTATTTCTTGAATAAATTCGTCAATTTTTATATTTCCACTAGTTCAGTTTTTAAAGTTTTGTTTTAAATTATTCATTAGACATGATTTACACCATTCTTAATCTTTATATGTTTATATTCCGCCACAATTTTTACATTTATCATCAATATGAGATGATATAATTTTTTTAAAAAAAATTAGAATAGGGAAATTAAAAAAAAAATTTTGATCGGCGTAATGTAATAAAGTAAAAAAAAAAAAATTACACAAATTTTCATGTGATGATGACCTGAGTCTGGAAAAGCAGACTTTGGAACTTAGATAACTTAATGTTGTAATTACTAAAGTTTCCCAATTGTAATAATCATAAAGTAAGAACTGTCAAAATATATTAACTTATATGAAAATAAATCATTGACTTCTGCAAATTCACTTAATTTTTCAAATTATTATACACTTTAAAAATGTAAAATTAATATATATACTTTACAATTTTTATAATAAAATATTATTCAATTCTTATGTTTTAAATATTAAAATAAAAATAGGATATAGTTAATTTTACTTTAAAATGAGAATTTGTACTTATAATTCTACCAAACCTTTATATTCCCAATTCTTATTTTTAAAATTTAATTTTGTAAATAGCAGTTGGGAAATAAAGTCACCCATATATTGCATATACTTGCCACCCATATAAATGGGATTGGGAAAATCCCATCCCATCCCATCCCACCCATATCCCATCCCATATCCCATTTATCACATCTCATTTGTCATAATCCCATTCCAATCCCAAATCCCAATTTCATTCCAATCCTATATCCCATATCCCATTAATCTTATACATGTACGTTGTGTAACTTTACTCCCATTGGTCGAGCTATCACGTGATATTACCAAATTCTAAAAAGGAAATTTTTACACTGATCACATAATTCCGGCCAGATCTGGATTTAAATTCCCTATCCTACATACCCCTAATTTTAAGAATCTAGTCAATCTACTGTATTAGATTTTGATAAAACTTATATCATTGGATTCGTCTCAATGAGAAGAATGCAATGGTAGTAATATCAGAACCCTGGACATCTTTAAAACAACTCATACTGGTGATTTTGAGCAAATTGTCCTTTTTTTCACCCATTAATATTTTAAATTAACTTCAAGATCATCCATTATTTATTGATAATGCAAGTATTTGAAACTAACAGAATTAAGCCAAATTTCTTAAACAAATAAACTATTAATTAAATTAAAAAATCATATTAGAATTACTTTAAGAATTAGTATAAACTAGGAAAACAGAAACCGTTGAAAATGTGACAAAGTGTTACAAAATGTGTTGCTAAAAATAAAGCGTTACAAAAAATGTGATACAAAACATAAAAGGAAATAAGCAGGGGCTAAATTATAGTGACGTAGGTGGAAGGAAGGAAAAATGCATGGGTTAAACCGGTACTACAAATTTATCTAGTTCCGTACAATAAATAGTCCTTCGCTACGCTCCAGACAATTAGGATTTTAATAAGCAACAATATCTTCTATTAATTATAAATTACAGTAGTAACTATAAATCAGAAAAATACTGATTTGCATAATTAGTAACAGATATTTATGTTAATTAGAATTTTTATTATTAGCTGATTTATTCTACTTTGATTAATAAAAGAACTAAATATTTAACAAAAAAGTGACTTGTACTTAATAAAAAAGGGCTTAAAATTTAATAAAAATGACTTAATATTTAATGACAATGTTCATTTAACAAAAGAGGCTTAGTGTTTAACAAAAAAGCTTTGTATTTAACAATAAATGTTAATATTTAACAAAAGTGGCTTAGTGTTTAACAAAAATGAAAGCTTAGTTTTCTTATTTTTAATTTAAATTTAAATTATTAGCATATACCTGACAGTATAAGGTATAATATCTTTAGTCTAAGAATTGATTAATTACAGATTATATGATAATAATATGAATGCTTAATAGGATAATACTTTACAAATAATTAAATATACAAAAAAATTATAATGAAGTAAAAATAAATCTTTTTAAAGAGTAAAATATTTGAAAAAATTTTGTTAATTTATTGCCGGAGTCACGTAATTTTAGGCTGAAATTATGGGATAAATATTTTTTATATATTAAATGGGATCTGGGATTGGGATTTGATGGGATGGGACTCCCATCCCATTTATTTGGGCGGCAAGCATATTCTAGTTATATTTTAAATTTCAAACGAAAAAAAAATAATTTGAGATTGAATTGAGGTGGCGCAAAATATAAATTATGGTTCATGTGTAAATTTGCGTCGTAGTTACGCAGAAATACTTTAGCGAATAGTTAAAATGGCTCGAAATTTTAAGTGTATATGTAAAAATTAGGTGTATATTTTATTTAAATTAAATAAATATATGACGATAATTATGAAAACCAGATATTTTTTAACCGGATATTTGGATAAAAACCGTGTATCCGTAAAATAAAATTATCTGGTCAGTGGTCACAGGTTAAAAGTTGACTTAACTCGTGTGATATTATTACATTTATAAATATCCATATCTAGAAATAAAATATTTATGACGTAATAATTATAAAATTGATGAAATAAAAAAAAAAATTAACACGTTAAAAACTCTTTCCCAGTCGGACCATCACTTTTTTTATGTGACGATGTGATAAGGATTTTATGATTTGTTTCGAAATATAAATTTTATTCTGAATTTCTGATAGGACAATTTTTATACTGTTTATAAACCAACATAACAATAAAGTGATTAAGATATAATTTAATTCATTTAAATAAATTCTTTTTATATATTTATGCTTTGAAGAGAATATAATTTGATATAAATTCAATTTGTATTTTACGCGTCCTGCGCAAATTACATTCTCTCTATTTGGCTACAGAATTATAACCGATACCGTATTTACCGCTTATTTTAAGAACTTAATTTTTTCATAACTAAAAAAAATAATATTTTCATTAAACATTTATTTTGAAAAATCCAAAATGTTTATCACCAGCTTTCATAAGCAATAAATTTAACTTCTTAAGTAGGTTACCTTCGCATTTCAAATTCTTATTTATGGAATATCGGTATAAAGATTTTAATTTGATTTTAGATCAAATCTCTTAGTTGATAGATAAATAGATAGCGTAGTTTAGTACGAATACAAAATTAACTTCAATTCGTACAAATTAACTCAAGAGAAGTTTTATTTATTAGACAGTCATTAATATAGTTTAGATTTTAGATAAGGTACTTAAATTGTATAGTCATGTAACTACGTTTTATATGGTGTACAGTAATCAGTAATGTATTACCTAACTTCTTTCCCGCAAACTAGACACTCTGTTAGGCAAGTTTCATTAGATTGAACTTTTATCTAAAGTTCTGTTTCTTCGTTGGGCTTATCACATTTTCACTCTACCTAACTGCTAAAAAGCTTGAAAAAAATTCAGCCAGACTATATTAACCACATCAAACAAATATTCACAACATGTGTCTTAATAATCTCATGTAATTATCCGGTATGTTCAATTTACCGATTTATAACATTAATATTATATTTTATTTGTATGAAAGATATATATATATAGTACATGATAAAAAGAAATACAAAAAAAATAAAATAAAATAACTTGCAAATTACTGGACATTGTACCTGGTGGTGTACGAAATTTTCTATTATGTATTTACAGATACATTGTTCATAGTAATTAGTAAGAAAGCATTAGAAAATCTAAGCTACTTCTCTTAATGAATATAAAACCGTACTCCTGGGTAATATTCAGAAAAAAAGGGGATTATATACATGTATGGGGACTATGGCCCCGTACTTCTAACACTTTTAAAGAACTATTTAAGAAAGTATTTGGCCATGCAAATATGAATTTTATGTATACTAATCATATCGCTTCATAATCAAATAGAAAGGTTTCTTAAGAAATGAAGTAATTTTTTAACTCTTCTAAATTTTAATAAAAATGTTTACATTGTGTATTTAGCCTTAAAAAAAAAAAAGTATATAAAAACAGATGACATGTAATTAAAAATTAACTTACCACAATAATTCTTGTGGTTTTCTATTTATCCAAAATTATATGTAAGATAGAAGCAATCTTCGCTTCTAATTTAAATTCTTTTTCAATTGATTTATTAGTGATAAAAGTTACGCTGCAGATAGATATAATAATGACAGTCATGGTACAAATATCCATAATTTCGTCTAAGTTTTAATAAATTAATATGTTTTAATCAATATATAATATTCACAATATTCACGCAATGAAAAAAACAGGTATACTTACATTTATTATAAGAAAACGAAAAGAAAGGAATGGGACTTTAAATTTTTCTTATTTGTATATGATCTACTAAATAAACAAATAAACAAACAATAATTTTTTTTAGGATGCTTGTGAGATAACGTAGATTAATTTAAAAAATTTATTTACGATTATTATATTTATTAATCGGTAATATTGTATTCGGTGCCACGTTCCTCAAAATTGTAATACGTCTATATGCGTAACATCATTTATGAATGACTGAGTTTTTGGATTTCATTTTGAAAATCACTTTTATGATTTTCTATTTCCCATGTTTCCCGTATTTCCCGTCTATTAAGTTTTGCTAAATTAATTCATTTAAAAAGGAATAATAATAAATAATGTTGTAGAATAAGTAAGAAAATTCTTTGTGCTAATCCGTCAAATCATATACTTCATATTCGTATCTCTAGATTACACAGATATTATGGAAATGGACGGAATCCCAATTCCCGTTTATAATAATACAAAACCGGCGATCCCGTCTGGCAAATCCCGACGCTCGTTATCTTTTTTCTTTTTAATTACTTTTTTTTTTATAGACGTAAGAATTTTGTAGTAATTAGCAATCATTAATATATTTATAGATAGATACATAAAGATACTTCGCAATTTTTATTCTGAGTTTATTAGTTGGAAAAATTATTATTATTTTTTTCAAAAAAAAAATTGGTTTATATTAAATAAAAATGCAATTTTTTACATCATAAAGATGTAAGTTTTTATTTATTCATTTTTTTAAATTTTTGTATTCATGTCATTATAATATAACTGTCAGAGATATTAAATGTTGGTGTCAGGATAGGTCGTTAATTATTACAGACACCAAATCTGAGTATCTCATAATATAATATATTTTAATGTATATAAAGTTTACAAATCAACATAACATTAAATTAGATTTATTTTATGAATAATAATAGAAATTCTTAAATAAAATCTTTTTAAATTATTTATTTTTTTGTATTTTACATTATGTTTAACTGCGGAGTTATGTCTGACACCTTTCTAAGCGGTGTTGAATTTGGACAATGTCCAATTGAACAGATGACTCAACACTGCTTTATAAGTATGCTTTCATATTTACCAATATTTGAGAACTTGATTTTTTTACATAATGTAATAATATTTATCACCGCTATATAAATAAAATCTCTTAAAATATTTCATGGAAAGTAAGTCTTAATTTTATATGAATACTTCAATTCGTACACAATTAAATCAAGCGAAATTTTATGATTTTATTTATTTCGTTTCGGATAGCAAAGCCAATTAATCAACTTCTGTTCACTTTATAATCGAATACAAAAACGCAGCATATTTTTGGTAACGATAAAAGTATACATCTCGGTATAAATCATTGATAACGATGATCGCATGTTTTTTTTTTTTTAATATAAAACTTTATTTGTATTATGATAATCATTAAACATAGTTTATCATAATATAACATCAAAAAGGTTCTGTATATCGTTTATCGGGGTTGGATGCCTGGATTTCTTGGATGCTGGCAAAGGACGGATTCGGTTCTGTACCAGAGTCGCGCGTCATGTAAGAGGATTCAATTATTTGGAATTTTCTTTTTTTTGTTGAATTTCCGGTGACCACATTAGCTAATTAAGATCGATGGCTGAATCGTTGCTTGAAAGAGTTACTTTCACAAGATGTCCGAGTCCTCCCTATTTTGGATGTTTTCAGTTAATACCCATATAGATCTTTAGATGGGATATGTAAATGAAGTTATTTCATGGCTGTGCATAGAGGAGGGTAGTAGCTCGTGGATCGTTACGTTAGAGTAGTTATTTGAATCTTATTAGTCAGATTATGACGGTAATACTATCGCTATTGTAGGATTTGTTTTTGGTTGAGGACTAGTCTAGTTTTAGTTTTAGATAGTATAGTATAGATTAGTCGTTAGTCTAGATTAAGCTATTAGGTTGCTATAAAGCTTATTTAACTTATACCTGATAATGATTATGTATTCTATCTAGAATTATATAATTAACGTTAATAAAGAAATTAGTTATTAATTCAAAAAAATTTGGAAACTTTTTTACGTGAAATCACGTGATTTTAAAATAAAACATCTTAATTAAATCAAAACTTCTCATTTCTTACCAATCCTCCATCTTTTCTTAATTATTTTATCTTTTGGACTATTCTGTAACCTTTTTTTCACTTTCATTAACCAAATCTTTATTCGATTTTCATCCTTAAGGCTCGAATGTTTTGTTATATGTAGTATAAATTGATTTCGTTACATTGTACTCTTCCCAAAATATTGTCGTTATAAATTTGTGGTAACGATGATCCCATATATATTGTCGTTATAAATTAGTTGGTAACGATGAAAGTATAAACTTCATTACAATGCAGTGTACTTTTTGGTAATTTAAAATACGCAAAAAAACGCGCAAATCGAGCTATTATGCACTTAACAGTAGGTTATAAAATGAAAAAAAAATATTAAGTAGGTACACTGCCTTCTTTTTAGTCTTCTTTGCCTTCTGTGGAGTTGTTTCGACTTCGGATTTGTATACATTCTCATATATAATGGACTTTGTTCACCGACTTGAACATCTTTAAAACATCTTTCTGTAAAAATAAACCATGCATCATCAGTATCTTACTAGGGCTATATGAATATTCATCAATTTGTTACTTGAAAGTCCATGTGAATTTTTATATCCAAAGCGAATTATTCCATATCGTTAAATTCACAAGTTCATCATAGAGGTAAGCCTATAAACATAGTTTAACAAAAGCATATCAAGTCATATAGTAACATTAAATATTAAGATTTTTTTCGTATTACATAACATATAAAGTAATATATGTATCTGAAACCGGAATATTCCGAAAACCAGAATTTGTACTGAATTATATAAAAATGCATTTCAAAACTTTATTTTTTTTTAAAAAAAAATTTATTATTTATCACATGTGTTTCTTGAATTTAACCATACTAAAATCCATATTATATCGTTGATCTTTATTACAACCATAATTTAGACAGAAATAATTGGATGTTGGTGTATTGATACCTAAAACTAGTGCCACGAATTTCCAATCACCCGAAAGAAAAAATTCAATCGGCCAAATTGTGTTATTTGAAGCTTTATATCCATTTGTTTTAATTGTTAAAGTTCCTGCGAAAATTTGGCCCAAACTGTAGATAAAGGACTATAAGATTCTTTTCCTAATATAAGCAAATACTGTAATAAAAAAATATTAAATCAATAATATATAAATCATAAATTGTATTTGATATTAGGAATTAAAAAAAAAATAACATTACCTATATTGATGATTAGGATTTAGAACTGCTTCCCATTCATTAAGAATGCATGAAGTAAACATAGCATACTTTTGCTTACGTCCAACATTCCTTCCATCTCCACTTAATTTTATATTAATCCTGTCATCATCTTTTAAAATAGGGGGTGTTGAAGTAGTTAACATTGGAACTATAATATCTTAATAGATTGGTAAGCATCGTTTCTCACTTCTTCTTCAATTTCTATTTCACTAAAATCTTGCTGACTCTCATCTCCATTATCATCATCATTAATAGTAACACTATTAGTATCAAATGACTTAATAGGAAGAATCACTTTCATTGATTTCGTAATTTCATTTCGGCGCTTCTCAATTTGCGATACCCATCGCGTGAAATTAATGTTTCATCACAAGCACGAGCAATTGAATCTAATTGTTTAATATCATCATTCTTTATATTATTAAAATCAAAATGTAATTCTACAATTTCACCATTAATCCTAATTCAATAGTTGCAATAATCACTTCAGATGTTGATGTAAATTTATCTTCTTCAATAATTGTCATAGTTTGTGCTTCAATATCTTTTCCAACTTTTGAAATTTTTTTTTTTTTGTGATTGTGATGTAAGTTCATTAAAAGGTCATTTTCGTTAGCTGTAATAGGTGATTGACAGGCAACAGTTTCACGGATTTGTTGCAAAAAGCTTATATCAAACCAAAAAAAGTATTGTACCAGAAACACGTGAATTAGGCTTGTTACATACTTCCTATAAATATAAATAAAGAAATTATAATTTGTTTAATTTTCAATAAAAACATTACCATAGAAAAAAAAAATTATCATATTTAACGGTAATTTGATCTAAAAATCGTTAAACTTACGATTAAAAATTAAAAATATGGAACTTGCAGCTCTAGCTGATGTTAAATTATATCTTGATTCTTCTGACCATTTTCATCCGTACATTCAATAGTATACTTAACTGCAATTTTACGTGAAAATTGATACTCTTTTACATAAATCGATTATTCTATTTAGCGTTGTCTCTACTTGATAATTATCCGGAATTTTATAAGCTATTCCCATTTCTTTTTTGGTGTATTTTACTTTCGTAGGATATTTTCCAAGTATATAATTTTGTATGGCTGCGAGTAATTTTTACCACCAAACATGAACATATGGATTGGAAGGGTAATTATGAAAAAATGTATGATTTATATTATCATTGCTTACTAAAATAAGATCACTTGTAGTTTCTTGTGTCGGAAAAGTTATAATGTCCGGGTTTATTGATGCTGTCATACTATGATATTGACTTCGTCTTATAAATTATAATAAATTATACTTTTTAATTTTTATTAATACAAATACTGTAATTCTTGAGACGTAAATATCATAATGGAGATTTATAAAAATTCAAATTTACTTGTTTTACTTTTTTTAGAGTACCTTTACTTTCCTTTTTTGAGTTCTTTTCAAAAAAGCAAATAATTTTGGGACTAAAAATATGATCGGAACATGATTAACTTTGGAAGAAAGGAAATTGAGGGTTTATATTTTGTGACATGTTTTCATGTGTTGTACACGTGCTTATCATGTATTTTCACAAAATTACAAAATAATCACATACAAATAAATAAAATTTCTCACATCACATTGACGACATTATAGAAAAAAGCACGTGTCACTCAATTGCATTTATAATGATCAAATATGGATTTGTAATCCTAAAAGTCTAATGCTTTGACAGAACTCTTGACAGATTTTTATCTCAATGCAAATATGACTAAAGTTTTTAAAATAATATTTAATTTAATTAGCCAAAGATGACATTATGTTTGCCTTTAAACTTTAATCTATGTGCATCGATCCACGGTTATATCAATTTATAGGCAAGAAAAGAAAATCCTAAACTGATTTATAAGCATAGTATGTGATACCTCAGAATTTCGCACTACAGCAAACATAACCATCTAGATCTTGAGCGAAGTGCTGGCTTCAGTAATACAACTCTAATCAAGATTTCTTATTCGTATCCAACTTGATCAATCTCATATTTTTAACAGTGGAGGTCGACCATTCTATCACTAAAATCGCAAAGAGAGATATAATAAATGATATTGGTTATGGCGAAAATGTTGACTGTAAATTATTCTGTACTTAACCTGATTGATGAAAATAATTATCTTTAGTAAAATACAAGTCGATAAGCGATTGAGCGTACGATACACGCTTTCCTACTTGTTCTTGTCCTTTTGTCTACATTTTCTATGAGTATGTTAGGTTCTATACTTAGAGAATTGTGCAAAACCTGTATTGTTGTTGTAGAATTTTTTTTAAAGAAAAATCTGTCTCGAATATTCTTTTAACACCGCTAACGTTGATTATGTAATAGAATTTGGGAGAAGCCCTGTTCCAAATGATTCAATACCAAAATTTATCATAGATATAATTAACATTTACCACGATATTTGAGCTTTAATAAAATATTTTCTGTAATCCCGTTTTCTGGCAAACTAGGCTAAAGACTAAAGAACGTGAGGAAATGAAAACTCGAAACTGAAAAAACGCAATTAGACGCAGATAGTATCGTGTAAATCCAAAACAACCCGTAAGCTTTCACACATAATAATGCACATAATACTTTTTATTGGTTTTTTTCAAAGTTCGGGAAGAAGAATAAGTTGTTAAAACGATTATCATAAGTTTCCATTGAGCCGATAAATTATCAACACGTTTATGTCGCGTTTTTGGAGGAACACGTGACCTCATATTCTTTTGAACAAAGTGTTGAACAAAGTCGTATTATGGAAGCAAGATTTCCCACTGCGAGGTGCGAGCCATATTTGAAGGTTTGTGGTTTGACAGATAGGTTACACATAGGTATTGCAGAGATGAAAAGTTTATCTTCCAAACTATGATCTGTAACACAGTTGTTAACGTACTCTTTTCTATCTATACAGTAGAAGGTTCCTTATAATATAAAAATAGAACATGGCCGGATGTAACACAAAGGGATGAAAGGTCACGCCCTTGGATCCAGAATTCGTTCGTAGTTGTCGAATTAAGATGTTTCCGTTTCTTCGTTAACGATGAAGATACAGTTATTATGATATTGCAGATTTATTTATAGTGTAACCAATTTTTTCTCTCAACATTTCAAATAGTATGGGAACTTGGTATTTGCAACAGGTATATTTGTCCATAGAGATATCCTCCATTGTACGCTAATGTAGTACAACCGATCTCGTTGTGTATGTGGATGTATATATTTTTTTATGGTAAGTATCAAGAACGTGGAGATCTATGGCTCCATGTTTTTGAGACCAGATTATGAATATCACCCGTTTAGTTATTTGTTTGTCTTCGCTGGTTATAAATTAACGAAATTCCTATCTTTACGATTCGAGGTCATCACACGGGAAATATATTCAAGGGATGCGCTTCACGTATCAAATAATTGAACTAGTACAATACATATTAGCTGTATAAGTTGGACATACGTGATGGACTGTAAAAGCTTTAACGATTCAGCGACAACTCGAATCATCCCTGCTGAAGAATGTGAGTATTGGAATTTTGATGACAAAGTAATCGACTCATGGCATAATTATGTAAAAGTTCCAGTAGAAGAAAACGACACATTATATGTAATAATTTAGGATTATTAGATAGGTATTGTTTAAGCAAATAATTCAGCGAACAACATTCTGTGTGACTAGCTCAACCGTTCCGTTCAAATTATTATTCACTTTAACCATTTTATTAATAGATATATTTTATAGTAAACGCAAGATGAATTCATTAAAGTCAAAAATGAAAAAGGAAATACAGGAAAAAAAAAAAAAAAAAAAATATTTAAAATATTTTACTTCTAATACTTTGAAGAAATAATTATATTATTAGTCATGAATTTTTCAATTATATGAATTTTGTATCAAGCAGTTTTAGAAAGTTTTCTCCAAGATGTGAAGTAAAATTTTAAATTTTTTCGCTACGAATAAAAAATGATTATAGTGAGTGTACTTGGCCTTAAAAATACAAAAACAGATGATGTATGACTTACTTCGATAATTCTTTTGGTTTTGAATTTTTATTTCCATTTTTACCCAAAGATAAAGAAAAGTACTGAGTAGCCTTTGCTTCGACTTTGTAGTCTCTTTCAATTGATTTATTCGTTATGAAAGTTATACCGCAAATTGAAATTAAAATGACAGTCATAGTACATAAATCCATCGTTAAATTTGTTTCATATAATCTCGTCTAAGTTTTAATAAATTAATCAATAAAATATGTGCAATATTGCAATGAAATAACAGTCATTTTACTCAATAACTTACGTTGTAAATAATTTAATATAATTATTTAAAAGAAAATGAAAAAGAAGGAGACTAAGGAAAATCCATTTTTGTTTATTTATTTGTTTATATGATCATTTACAAATGAAAAAAATTTATACATTAGGTAAGCTACTTCTATTTTGTTTATCTAAAAATTAAAATATTCTCACGGATAAATTATTTTTTTTTGAATTACAATTCATTTATACTATTAATGAGAATCTACGCAATGACAACAACAATAATATCATTAATCAGAAAGAATGAAAATTAATGAGCATAATTAATCTAACTATATATTATAGAACATTTTTATTTTACGATTATTATATTTATTAATCAAACAAAAATTATGATCGTCAACGTAAAATTTTAACAATATATTAATAAACCTTGTTTCTCAAAATTGGAATGTATTTTATGTGCGTAACACACCTTTTATTTTACACATAAATGGTTTTATTGACTCTTTCATTTTTGAAAATCACTTTGTTATGATTCCCTATTTTCGTTTATTGTTTATCTAAATTAATTCATTATTGTGATAGAATAGATAAGAACATTCTGTGTTAGTCTGTTAAATCCATATTCGTATTGAAATGTTCTTTGATAGAATTCTAAATTTGTACAGCTATATAATAAATAAAATTTTTATTTTTATTTTATTAAAAAGTCATAGTTAGTGAATACAAAAATTTATAAACAAAACAAAATTGTAAAAGTAAATAAAAATTGAACTAAACTATCGGAAGAATCTACTTTGACGGTGGGACAATTAAAAATGAAACTATTAAAAACATAACCAACTACCGGTAGTGTTGTTATCGGCCCGGTTCAAGCTAAAGTCAAGCCGCGCTGATAAAAAGTTAAGCCGAACCAAGCTGAACCGAATCAACTTGAAAACTCAAGTCAAACCAAGCCGAACCGCGCTGCGGTGGGCCAATGCCGCAATATCACGTGACGTTACACACATTTCCAAAAAAAGGAAAATTTATTTTTCACGAAAATTGAAATTTTGAGTTACACAAATTTCCAACAAAGGATATTTCATGCAGATCATTTAATTCCGGCTGGAATTAAAGATTTATTAATTCAGCAGAAATATGTATGTTACACGAATATCCATAAAAGGAAATTTTATTTTTACGAAAATTAAATTTTGGGTTACACTATATTCCAAAAAGGAAATTTTGGGTAGATCATTTAATTCCAGCTGAAATTAGGATTTATATCCTATCGGCCCCATCGATCCCATCAGCCCTATCAGCCCGCTGCAAGCCTGCAATTCGAGTTGAACCAAGTCACAACTTGAAATTATTCAAGTCAAACCGAACCGATTTGGCTTTAAGCCAGAAGTTAAACCGAATTGATCCCATCAGCCTGGTTCGGCCCGGTTTGGCTTGACTTGGACTTAACAACATTTAGGGTTATTACTCCTTTTTGGCACCCATCATTCCTCTTCATATTCCTATCACTCTTTTTCATCTTCCCATTACTCCTCTTCATCTTCTCATCACTCCTTTTTATCTCCCATCACTCCTTTTCATCTTCCATCAATTCTTTCATCTCTCATTACTCCTTTTCGTTTCCCATCACTCCTCTTCATCTACCATCGTGCTATATTTCTCCTTTTTATTTCCTATCACTTCTCACTACTTTTTTTTTACTCCCTTTCATCTTCTATTACTTTCCATTACTTCATTGTTATTTCATTTTTTATTAGCATCTTTTTTCTTGATCATTGTAATTTACTTATCTTTTTATTTATTACTATTGTTCTTTTATTTTTATCACTTCATTAAAAATAAATATGGTAATTTTTCTTTAAAATCATAAATGTATAACAAAATTTTAATATTTTCAAATAAAATTTCATTAGACAATTATTTTGAATAAATATGTTTGCAAAATTATTTTTTAAAAATATTTTTTGCGATAAAATTTTAAGTTTAGCCGATCAAAAAAATTAGCTAAGTTAAAAAAATCAGCTGTTGGCCGATTAATAAATTTACTCTATACATTGCACACCATATGACTTATTTGGAAAAAACCCCCAGGCGACAATTGCCCAGGACATGTTTAGCAATCCCTTAAATTTTTACTATTTTACTATTTTAACTTATAATAAACCAAAATCTGCCATTTTTCTATACTAAATTTACTTATTATAAATAGAAAAAATTATTTGTTTATCTATTTTATTTAAGAAAAAGCTAGATTTAAAAATTTATTTATTTTAACGAAGCTTATTTATAAAGGAGAGATCAACAATTTTTATATTTATAAATTGAAGTCAAGCCATTTTTCTTTACAATAACATTCACTTAAAAGATCTTTTAAAAGCATGTCAAGCTTCCCATGAAAATGACCTCTTGTTTTACTAATTTTTTTTTTTACAATAGATCAGATATAACGAAATTTGAAGATAATTTTTTTTGTCAATTAATCGGATTTGATAAAATAAAAAATATTGTTTTTTTGTAATAAAAGAATTATTTTTATGGATAGTTAGGTAGTATTAGATTTATATAGTAGACAATAGAATATGGTCGACCAGAAGGATATGAAACGTTAAAAGTATTGAATGGTTGATGATAAAATTAGAATGGGATTTGCTTTTTTATAAAGTTAAAGGTCATTCAGGTATTTTAGGAAATGAATCGGCTAATGGTTTGAGTAAAGTTGCATTAATAATGAAATAAGATAGAAATTTGATTATAATAAAGTTGAATCAGGAGATAGACTGGGAATATAATTTATATTGGAAAAAGGAATTAATTAAAGAGGCACCAAGGGAGTTTTATAAATTATACAATCAATGGAGTTATAAAGCAGAATTAGATGTATGTCAATATTATAGATTCAATAATTTGATAGAAAAGAATGACTGGGTTCGTTCAATCAGAATTATTATGAAAGCTTATAATGAAGAAAATACAGATAGGAATAATTCTGATAATACTTATAATATTAAAAATTTTTTGGAAATTTTACCTGTGGTGACATTATTAAATAAACGTAATCCAGAATTATATCAAAGTGGGAGATGTATACATCGTAATTATACAATTGAAACATGGACACATATTTGGATATGTAGTCAGGCAGATACGTCTATTATTCAAATAATTAATGCAGCTTTTGAATCTTTAAAAGCTAAGTTAGATGAGAAGGATTTTAGGATTTATTATAATTATCATGCACATCTATTACAAATTTTGAATGAAAAGTCAAAAGTGGTATATAATGGTAGAATTTTTCATGAAGCGATTAAAGGCATAGTTAATGAAAGGTTGTTTCTAGAGATAGGATAAAATTTTTAAAGACGCTATAGCAAGTTTTGTAGAGGATATACATGATATGGCTAGAAAATTCATGTGGAGTGAACGATGTAAAAGTTTTAGTAAATGGGAATTAAGACAGGGCATAATGTAACAGATGAAAAAACCGAGTAAATTACATCAATCTTCATTACCTAGTTTTGGTCATGATGAAAAAAAAAAGAAAACTCTTTATTTATGATGCTTTACAAAGATGGACAGGGTATTATATCAATAATGATATAGTAGCTAAAAGTATCTGGTATGAAATAGGTATAGAAGATTTGTGGAAATATTACACTTTAGTTACATTTAGATCTTCCAATTATGCTTCTAATTAGATTAATTTTATTAGTATAGTTTTTTTTTTAGATAGATGCTTTATTAACAGATGTTTACGTCTATATTATAATAGGTTGTTTTTTTATAATTATTATACTATTAATAAAGTCTTAAAAATAATAATAATGATAATAATAAAAAGAATTCGTTTAGAAGACCTGCTTGATCAGCAAGTCATGTTGTACATCTAATCCAATTCCGGTTAATGAATTTTACTCAGAATTTTTTTTCTTTTCTTTCGTACCAATCTAAATTTTTTCTGTTCCCTTTTTTTTTTTTCTTGAACTGATCTCTTTTACTTTTCTTTCTTTTTTTTCATATTTCCTCTTTTCTCTTTCGAAACATCTTTTTCTTTTCTTTTTTCTTGTTTTTTTTCTTTTTGTTTTTTCTATTCTTTCCCTTGGGTTTTTTCTCCAAACCGAAAAACTCTTATTTTTATTAAATAATCTTATTGTTCAGTCTTTTAAGACTGATTTTTTTTTTATATAATTTTTTTCTATTATTAATTATTTTTTTTTTGATATTTTGGTCTTTTCGAACTGAATTATTATCCTTTTTTTTTGGTACTTATTTTTTTTTCGGATTCCCTTTATTTGGTACTATTTTTTTTCAAATTCCTTTTTTTTGAAAATTCCCTTTTTAGACCAATTTCTTTTTTTATCCTTTTTCTTTTCTCCCAATTTTTTTTTTCATTTTTTTTTATTTTTCGAATTTTTTTTATTATTTTTTTCTCCGGTTGGCTTTTTCTCCAATCTGAAATTTTTTCCCCTTATCCTTTTTCAGTTTGGCTTTTCAAACCGAATTTTTTTTTTCCTGAATACATTCTTTCAACAGTTTAGGTTTGGATCAATATTGCAGCGTCATGGTTATAATTAATATTTCTTAGGAATTTTTTATTTTCATGACAATAGAAGTTCTTCGGAATTTTTTTTCATATTACCGTAATTAGTGAGATGATTTTTTTTTTCTATAACAATAGATTGCTATTATGAATTTCTTTGAGATATAATAACAATATATATGTATTTTTTTTAATGTTACAATGAAATTTTTTTAAAATAAAAAAAAAAGATTTTTTTGTAAAATGTAACAATAAACTACTTATACAAAAATTATCTTTGGTAGAATGTATAAATAAATCATAAATTTCATAGTACTGCAACATTTGTTTCATGTTAACTGTGTAACAATTGCACACAATTCATTGTTATTTGTATAATCATATAAATTGTGTAATTTATTATATTTATTTATTTCCTACTAATACCAGTAAAAAACTAGACCTATTCACACTGCATGGCAAATAAAAAATAAGTGTATTTATTATTACTCTCATCCCCGACGCAACGCGACGGGTTACGGATAGTAGCATCTATTAAAAAAACAAAGTTAGTAAATCTTTTTTTTTTTTTTTTTTTTTTTTTCAAAAAAAAAAAAAAAAATTTTTTTTTTTTTAACCTTTAAAGAAAAAATAAAAAAAAAAAAAAAATTATTAAAATTTTTTTTTTTTTTTTTTTTTGTTATCACGAAAAAAAAAATAAATTTAGTTGGTTTAACCATTAAAGGAAAAACTGAAAGAAAAAAAAATAATAATAGTCCATCCTACTGCGCCAACCGCATGTTAACTGGACCCTAAAAGCTAATCAAATATAATAAATATGGAATGGGGTGATAGATCAGGCGCAGATTCAAAATCGAGTGAGAGAAAATTGAAATTAAACAAAAAAATTAATTCAACATTGCATCCAAAGATTAAATGCATGGTTTAAAATATTTAATATATTTTCAAAATAGAAAAATTGATCGATAATGGCCTTCAAAAACTTAAAAATGACAGAAATGATCAGCAAATGATCAGCAACGATTTTATAGTAATTTACAGTTGAGTATTAGAAACGATATACAGTATAATTTCTTAATAATTGATTTTACAATTTTAATTCAGAATTTATATATTTACTGATCACAAAATTAATTATTAAAGCTTAAAATGGATTATCCTTTAAGGAACAAACAATCGAATCTACAAAGATTCGATAATCGATTCCAATCCCTAGCCGCCCGTCACACGCCACTATAAACATTGTGCGTTGGATTTCTGATCACGATGGTAGCACAGCACATAAATGAATAAATAAAACGATGATTGTAGTTTCGTAAAAAAAAAAAAAAAAAAAAAAAAATCTCTTTTTTCTCGATTAAATTATTAATTAGTAAATTATTAGGAATGGAAGATGATGGATCAAAAAATAATAAAAAAGATGATTTCGCTGAAAATTTAAAAGACAGTGCTTTAATGATTGTTCCATTTGCAAAATTTCTTCCTATAATTAATAAAATTGAAAATTTTTTTAACGAAATCATCGAATTAGTAGATGTTGCTGAATACAATCAACGAACTTGTGAAATATTAAAAAATCGAGTTCATATTGCAGAATTAGCTGTAAGAGATCTTAGAGATAAAAAAAAATACAGAGAAGATTTTTTTAATAAAATAAATTATATACGTTTACAAGAATTATCTACTATTATAAAACAAATTAAAAAATTTATATTAGAAATCTCTCAAATGAAAACTTTGATAAAATACCTTAAAGAGAAAAATATTGAGAAAATTTTTAAAGAATTATGTATGGAATTCGACAGGTTTATTAACTTATTGTCTTTTTCTATTAAAGTTGAAATTGTTGATGAACTTGAACAATTAAAATCCGATCAAGATGATTTATTTAAAGTAAGATTAAAAAAATTTGAGTATATTATTGAAACATAAAATTAATTTATATTATTTTAATAAATTATAGTATTTACAAGAAATGGTGGTTGGTATTGATGATAATGACTGCTTCGCAGACTCAATTAAAAAGTTTTTTTCAACAATTGTAAAAGTTAATGCAATGAAAAATACAATGGAAAAAATTACGAGAGGAACTTCTAAAAGTGAAACAAAAATAAGTGATATCTTTCAGGTTCATCCACTAGAACTTTCTGATTATGAAAGTGATGATAATGGGAAAATAGATAATTATAGACGTGTATATAAATGGTATAAAAAAACGAATAAATGTGCTGAATTCGCTTTTAAGCTTATCTATGGTAGAGATGAACATGTGGATTTACAATATCAAATGGCTTTACAAAATCAAATTACAATTCTTAAAGAACTTCATGATTGGCAAAACATCATAAAATTTCATGGAATAATTTCTGATGGAAATCAATGGTATTTGGTAACTGAATGGGCTGAACGTGGAAATTTGCGTGAATTTTATCAAAATAAAAATGATTTCGACCTTAAATCAAAATTACGTATATCTCTTGAAATTGCTCGTGGATTAAATTTTTTAAGAGACTTTGAGGTAATTTTATAATCGGCTTTTAATTAACGAAATTTTTATTTAATGGTTTAATATTTTTTTTTTTCTTTTTTTTAAAGATTGTTTACAGTGATATTAGGGCTAAGAATATATTAATTACACTTAATGAGACAGCAAAACTTACAAATTTCCCAATAACTCGTTACCATTGTGGCGCTATGTGTTTTCCAAACATAAACTTAGACCGAATTCGTTATTGTGCACCTGAATTGTTGGGTAGAGTGCCAAATTACAATAAAAGAAGTGAGGTTTATTACAAATATGAACAAAGATGTGAGGTTTATAGTTTTGGAATCTTACTTTGGGAAATTGCTGAAGAAAGAATTCCATATCAAGATAGTAATAGTAATTTAGATATAATTGATAAGGTGCATAATAAAATGTATAGAGAACCATTTTCTGAAAATAGTCAAATGCCAGAGGAATTCAAACAATTAGAAATTGAAGGTATGTAAAAGAAAATATTTTAAATTACAATTTTATTTGTTGTACTTAATTTGATTCTTTTTTTTTTTTTACATATTTTTAGCCGTTCATCATGACCCAGATTTTAGGCCAAAAATCTCAAAAATATTAGAAGTTCTTAGTAATTGTTTCAAGAAATATTCACAAGTTACATCAAGTTCTAATGGTCCAAACCTAAGAGAAAACAGCAGAAACAACTCTATGCAAAAGTCTCGTCCAAAACGAGCAGACAACATTGATGCATACGTCCTTCCAGATCTTGAATCATTTAAATATATGACACTCGCTGATGCAGAAAAACAACATATGGTGTATAATAAACATGATAAATTAGTTGGAGATGTAATAACTGCATATAAATGTTTTGAAGCTTATGCAAACCTTGGTAATGCAGGAGGTGTAGCAAACCGTAATCAAATCAAAGCAAAATATTATAAAGCATATTACATTTTGAAAGGATTGATTGAGGACCCTACAATTAAAGATGAAATCGTTGCTGAATTATTTAAAGAAGTTGCTAATGATGAAGCAAATGAATTCCCTGAAGCAAAAGTAAGATATGGTGATTGTTTATATCATGGCAAAGGTGTTGATCAAAATTTTTCAGAAGCTCTTAAATATTTTGAAAAAGCTGCTGAAGATGGTTTTAAAGTAGCAATGTATAACGCTGGAAATATGTATTACAATGGTATTGGTTGTACAAAAGATATAGAAAAAGCTAAATATTATCTGAAATTAGCTGCTTATGGTGATTATGAACCTGCTATTGAATTTTGTAAGGAACATGACATATAAATATTTTTTTTTTATTTGTTAAATGATTATGTTATTTTATTTTAAAAAACAAGAATTATTTTTTTATCAATGAATATAAGTTTTACGAGTGCTTACTATCAACTTATACTATTACTTTTTATGTAAAATGTGATTTTAAATAATTATTCCAGTTGTTAAAAAATTTAAGAAATATAAGAAATAACATTTTTTTTTTATCTTTATAGCGCTCTTGTCTTTGACTTGTTTTTTTATATATTTAGTAAATAAATAAACGTCAATTACTTCTTTGCTATAAAAAAAAAAAATGTATATTTCTTGATTTTGATCAGTATTTCTTAAAATACTTATAAAATAAAGTCTTTGTTATTAAAGATTATAAAATTAATTTTGCTTTGATCATTCATTAAGTTTTTTTTTTCTAAACAAAAACATAAAATAAATTTCCCGTGTAGTGTTAATTAGCCAATCAATGTTTAGAGGTGAGGAATAATTTTACCCTTTTTTAATGACACAAAAATTAAATATTTTTAAATGAAGATAAAAAAAATTACTTATGGATGTGATGTTAACCAATTAGTAGCCCCTACTATATACTGATTACATGATTACTACTCCATAACATTATTGAAAATATGAAGTAGTTCTCGTCAAGACTCAAGAGTCTTAAATAATTTTCTAAAAAAGCCATATATTGTATATTATTTTTTGCAAGTTAATAAATCCGCAGTATTACTATGATTAGTATAGTGTCTAATACTTCCTCTTTTACTAAAGTTAAAGAAACTTCTGGTATAACCCTTATTCTATCCCTATACATTTAAATCCTATTACTATAAATTTATTCAAATCCTCTTTTACTGCTTCTTATTTCTTATCTTCCTTCCATTTTTCAAGTTTTCTTAAGTAATACTGATCAAAAAGATGACTTTTTTTGAATAATTCTAAAATTATTTTAACCCTTCCACGACACCAGATATTAATAATCATATTCATAATAAAACAGTAATGATAATCATAATAATTATTTGTATACATATAATAATCATATAGCACCTCCGCCTGTATCACATATCTTTTGATTCTTTTCTAATTTAAAATAAAAATGGTATAACTTTATAATCTTAATTCTTATTCTCTTTTTTTTATATCTGTTGTTTTTCTTTTTTTTTACCCCCTTTTTTTTAAAAAAAAATAATAAAGTACTGTACATGTAAGACAATTACAGATGTAAATTTCAATAAATTTCCTTTAAAGAGAATTAATTTGTTTATAAAATAATAATAATAAAAATTTTTTTATGTTACAAGCCTTAACTTTATTTTAAGTATTGATTTTCGTTATTGATTGATTGATATACAAAATACTAATAAAATATAACAAATAAACATTATCAAGTAATTAATTTCTAGAAAATTATTATAAAAATTTACATTTGATAAAAACTATCATATACAAGAGAAAAATATTTACAATAATATTTGACAGCTTTTGTTCTTATAATTTTTTTTTTTATTTTACTTGTAATTGTAATTGTAGATTCAATCACATTTTCGGTTTTTACTCAATGAAATCAATAAATAACTCCGATATGGTAAAATTCTTTTTTTCTTGTATTCTAATTTTAGAAAATCAACAATTTCTCAATCAAATGAAAAAGTATTGAAATTTTTCCGATTAGAATTGTTTGAACTGTTATTTTCATTTTATTAAGGATAACAATGATCGATCAATAAAAAGTTTATAATTACCGAAAACAATCATCCAGATCATGTGCACAAACCGTGTAATCTGGAAACAAATCCGGCTACTGTTTTTTTTATGGGTCGTTATGAATAAATAAAAAAATCACAAGGATCAAAAGTAAAATAACAGGTAAGTAAATTTTAGCAAAGCGAACATGTGCTGGTGGTATTTTCTATTCTTTTATTGTTGTTGAATTAAAAATTCCCAGTAATTAACTCATCAGCTAAATTAGGATAAAAAATTCTGAAATCACTAAAAAAAAAAAAAAATATTCCATTAATTTTAATTTATAATTAATTATTTACCCTCTAATCCATTCACAATACCGACTCATTATAATAGACCAATTGTAAATACCAACATGAGAAATTTGGCAAGATTATTCATTTCGAAAAATTGAATGGAATTCTAGTTATAGTACCAACTTTAATGTTATTAATAGAATAGCCGATTTATTAACGTAACCATTTTATAGAATTCCCTATAAATTGGTTAGTAATCGGTTTTGTTAAGATTTTCTCATAAATTACATAATAAGACTTAAATTTTTATCATTTTTTTCTGTAATCTTTTTTCGTTTTCATATTTTTCCATTTATTGCACTGGAGATTCGTGATGAATAGGATTTAAAAAATATGATACGTGGTGTGACAATCACCACGAATGATAAAATATCATATTTAAAATTATACCTGACATTTATGTTCGATAAATTGGTAAAAAGACATAAGCATTTTATTATTTTTTTGATTTTTTCTTTCTGGAATTTTACTAAACTGTTATTACGTCATATATGTCACTTATTAATTATGTATTATTCATTGTATTTATTAGTTTTCATTACAAATCTTGCAAGTTTGCTTATTATATCATAGATTGTTTACACATCAACTCGCAATAAACGGATATTTAATATGCTAATTTTAAATTAAATGTCAAATTTTTATTGTTATAAATCGGAAATGCTGAATTGTGTAAATTTCTGATTGTCTTAAAATCACATGATCCTTATTAGGTGTGTAACGTAGATTTTTGATAAATGTCACCGTCCTTATATTATTAAAATTAATATGAGTTAAAAATATTTATGAATGTCAAACAAGTTCAAAATAAATCACATTTCATATATTTTTTTATATTTTATAGTCTTAACTTCCCTTTAAACATGAACTCTTGTTATGAATGAAATGAACAGATTTATCTGGCGATCATTATCCCTGAAATATTTTATATATGAGACTAAATAATAGTTCTATGCAGGGGTATTTATTAAGCAAAATTAACACTTAACCTCAAATAGTTATTCAACTACTTGTTTTTTTCTTAGAAAAACAATTGAAGAGTAATTTATTCTTTTCATTTCCTTTAGGTTTTTAGATTCGGCCAGATTAAGTTAATACATTAAAAAAAAAATATTTTTTTATTTAATTTATTTTACAAGAAAAAATTTGCTTTTTCGTTCAGATCGGTAATGCGGTACTGCGGTTGGCGCCGAATTTTCGTATTTTCTTAATTTCTTTTACTAAAAAAAAAATTTTTTTTTGTCTTTTCAGACCCAGTTCATCGTTGCGGTACTATGGTAAGCGCCAAAATTTCATTTCTTGGTTGTAAATTATTTTATAATTTCTTTTACTAATCATTTTTTTTCGTCTTTTTTAGGTTCAGTCGTCCAGATAGACGCTGTGGTACTATGGTAAGCGCTGAATTTATTTTTTGCTTCGTTAATTTCTTTTACTAAAAAATATTTTGTCTTTTTAGGTCCAGATAGGGTTTACGAACTGCTGCATTACAATGGTAAGAATTAAATATTGTATTTTTTTTCGTTTCGTGTTTTTTTTATTTAATTTCTTTTACTAAAAAATTTTTTCATCGCCAAGAAATGCAGTGTGGTCTTTATTAAAAATGTTTAGATAGAAAAGACGCATAAAATTATTCATACTTTCGTAATAAACAAGATATGAAGAAAGTTAAGGAGTCTGGTTTTATTCAAACCTAAACTTATTTCAAATTGGACGATAAAAAAAAAATACTTTACTAGTTATTCGTACTGAAAAGAAGATTCTTTATATAAATTTGACTTTATTTATCATGGCTGGTAGTTATGATGGATTTGAATTAATTCATTTAAGAATAAATGTAAAGGTCAAGTAGCTAGTTTAATGATCAACTATCTGATAAAGTTAATAGTTGAAAATAATTTTTCAATCAACGTACTTGGTTTTCGAATGTATAAATAATCTGGTAATTTTATCTGTTCATTTGAAAATAATGAAGTTATATTAGTACCAGTTTTAATTTTGGTTAGGATTCATTATATATGGAAGTTCAAAATTTTACATATTTAAAATTGTTATACAATTAGAAGGTGATACAGAAATTGAAACTTTTATTGTAACTATAAATCAATAGCATAGATAATTATAGGAAGCTTCCATTAAAATTATTTCATACTTTGTAAGTTATTTATAAATTTCATAAATACACTTTATAAAAATTACAAATTCAGTTTTTTTAATATAATTTTTTTCAAAATTCTAATGTCTTCATAGGATATAAGTTTGTTATCAATTTAATTATTAATTCAAAGTACTAAAATGATTTATTTTATCTCATGTTTACTAATGATTTTCATAAATTATAACATACAGCATGTAGTGATCATTGATCCTATATAATAAAATAGAATTTCGGTGCTTAAATTTTTTGAGAACTTTTCAACTCGAAGCCCTTGCCGGTTTTAAGAATGCACTAAACTAATTTAAATTATTCATAGAACGTCACAATCAAGTTATTAGTTTATTTACCGTCTTACCAAAATTAGCAGATACCCAGTGCATCATGTGACACACCATTCAAATGAAAGGTCACACGATTTGAAATATTTCTTTTCTAAGCATCTTCTATGTATAATAATAAATATACATAGGCATTTCGGCGAAACGCCGATTCGCCGATTATCGCCGATCCGCCGATCCGCCGTTTCAGGTCCTATAAACATAAAATATTTGAATATACGAGTGTCCCGACTATAAATTTTTTACCGTTTATTTGCAGAATGAATACTCAAAGCGTTAATACAGTTTTTTTATTTCATGATACTGATAATAACACTATCGAATACAATTGGCTTACTATTATTGATGCTTTCATTGCTTGTATTGAATTGTTTTTTGCGTTCCGTTTTCTTAAGTCGGATATCAGAAACAATATTTCGACACATTGGTTTTTACATGGATCAACTGTATTTATTGATTGTGTTAAAATAGCAATAGATCTAGGCCTAGGTTTTGGTTCAATTTATAGAGGTGGAATGTCCTTTATTTTATGGATGATTTTATCGGTTATCATCATTATTATTAATAAATATTCAGAAGTAGAAAATGAATTTTTGCACGTACAATTGAATATTTTATCAATCACAACGATTGTTTTGAATCTTTCTAGACAATATGTTGCAAATCTTAGTGGCATCTATTTCTTTTTAGGACTTATTAAAGTCATTATCAATTTTTTTGAATTGATTGATATAATTCCGATTGGTTTTCATTTCCAAATCATATTTACTATTTGTGAAGGGGCTTTACTTTATCATAATAATTCAGTTTCAACATTAAGTACTATCATATTGATAGTATGCATTTTTCAAAACTTTTTTTTTATTGTGAATCTTTTCACAAATTTTACATATGAAAAAATCAAATGGAAAATTAATTTCTCATTTTTTTGGGTTGGATTCTTTTTGTTTAGTATTCCTATACTATGTTATATTTTTGATACTATAACGGTTATTGTTTGTATGATTGTTGTACAACTTATTCCTTTTGTATTAACTTTAATAGTTTTAGAAATTTTATTACAAATATTTTCATGGGGGAATTTCGAGTACTGTTTTTGGATTTCATATTTTATCATTTCCTTTATTTTTGCTGTTTATACTTTTACTTATTTATCCGAATATATGATTATTTGGATGAAAATTACGGAATTATACATACCATTTAATCGTATAAGAGTTGGTCTTCTTACCGTCCACTTCAAACATTAGTGGAGATTGAATAATTTTTTTCTAGTCAGGCAATCAGGTTTTATTCTTTCTTGTACCGTCATCTGACTATTAATAAGATTCTAATAAAAAAAATATATATATACTAAATAAACTTACGCTTCTTATTATTTTAAACCGATAAGAATTAGACCAATAAAACAGTAAAACTTAGCAGATAATTATTCTGTTAACTAACCAGACCTAAAAGTTCAATGTCAATGCTTATTATAAAGTTAAAATAATAATGTATAATCATATATAATGTCGTAATGTCTTGTCTTAATTATATAATTTTTAAAATATATGATAAATACATGATGTTTTCACTTTCAGCAGTTATTACTACATAATATTTTCACATTGTGTTTTTTATTAGTATACAAACTATATAATAATAATTCTCAAATAAACAACTAACTTAATTTTGTTAATATTACAAAAAATTAATTAAGATCAAAATTAACTAAGTTACAAATTTATTAAAATACTATTATGAGCTGATTCTTGATGCTACCCAGTTTAATAGAACAAATCAAAAAAGTTATATTCAAATTATCTTTGCCACTCTAAGTAAACTTGAAAAGTAACCAAAGATATATAAACTAATGACTTTTATAAGATTATATTGCAATGACAGCTTCTGCCACTCTGTACATCACAAGAATTAAGTTCATTTCGTATAATCATAAAATTTATAATTTAACAAAAAGTTTATTCTTTATTATGTAAGAATATGTCATTATAACACAGTTGTTTATTAAATATAAAATAAAATGATCATATAAAATCGTAAATATGATATTAAGTAATTATTAACATTAAAATATTTATTAAAAGTAAAATTTGAAGGTAAAAGAAAAATAGGAAGGGAAGGAACTCCCGTACTAAGTCAAAAGGTTGGGGTTTATATAATAATTTCCATGTTGATCCTTTGATCAACGTAAATAATAATAAATTAATTATAACT
>QZLH01000507.1:68546-81928 GCA_003833135.1 Oehlia diaphana | reverse complement strand
TTATATTCATTTAATATTTTAATCGATTATATTTAGTCGAGTATTATGATCGATTATAGTACTCGATACACAAAATCATTAGTCGAGTCACTTGACTCAATCGACCATAATCGATTTTAATTTGATCGACTCAATTCCCTAATCATCATCAAAGACTCGCTCTTCATCTAATAATGTGTTCCGATTCTTTACCTTTTATCTATTGCTTAATTTGAAATTGTATTTATTTACTTGTTCAAATGTATAATAAAATGAGAAATTATTAAATTTATTGATTTGTTTTTACATGATATTCTAATTCAAAAAAAAAAAAAATATATAATATACTGTATGTTGCGAAATGTT
The DNA here is from genome assembly GCA_003833135.1 of Oehlia diaphana. NCBI lineage: Eukaryota > Fungi > Glomeromycota > Glomeromycetes > Glomerales > Glomeraceae > Oehlia > Oehlia diaphana. The sequence goes on along the minus strand of QZLH01000507.1, from coordinate 81,583 downwards.
GATTTCAAAATAATAAAATGATCGGTGTTTAAAGTATTTGTAAATAAACGAATATTGTCACATATTATCACCGTTAAATTTGGAGCAATTATTACCACATGACGAAAATCGAAAATATATCATGGTTTCTTTATCGCAATAAAAAAAAGAAATGTTATAATGCTCAAGATCAAATACATGCGAACGAGACATTTTGTTCCATCATGTCTTGACGGTTGAACTTTCTCTCCTCCCCGAATTAGTAAATCATAAATTAAAGTCAGCAGGGGTCGATTCTCTTTTTTTAAATGTATTTTCGACTTTGAATTCATCAGGAGTTGGTTCATATCTTACTATTAAAAAAAAAAAAATTATTAAAAAAATAAAATTTATTAATAACAATTATAAATAAGGTAATTAATTAATTAATTTATAATTTAAAATAAAAAATTTACTTACAATAAAATCCAAGACCTTTCTTAAAATTTCCTTGACATCTAATTGAATTCAATATTGATAAAATCAATAATATCCATGATATTACTGATATAACAAAAAATGTATTAAAAAATGGGCTGTATTTAAAACAATATCGTACTGATTTACGTAATATAACATGACAATAATCAATTGTTCCAAGATACAATAATATAGCTTGACAAATATTTCCAATATATAAAATAAACATAAGCCGTCTTGATTCGTCTCTAACCTAAAAATATTTATATACAGTACATAAGAATTTATTAATAAATAAAAATTAATATTAAAAAATTATATAATATACAGTACTTACACCTTTCAACATGGAATATGTATAAAATAAAACAAAAATATTCAATGGAATAAGATAACTAGCAATACCTAATTTACGTAAAATGCGTCCTAATATACCCATACCCCAAATTAGAATTGTATAAAAAATTGACCATAAACTTATCATCATTATCTTGGCATGAAAAATAGGAAACTGTAATTGATACACAGAATCCATTTCTAAATAATAAAAATAAAAAAATATTAGGATTTGATAAACAAAAGAATGTATAAAAAAAAATAAATTAGAAACTTGCCTATAATATCTTCTCTTTTTGTGTAAGGATATTCATGTCTCAAGGGCCATAATCTAATTTAATTGTATAAATTTTTATTAGTTTAAATTACTAAATATCAAATATATAAAATATTAAAGCGACTTACTTTCTTGCCCAGAGATTATACAAGATCAGACAATAAAAAGCCGTAACAATTAATAAAAAGGAAAGCAAAAAGACGGCGGATATGTAATATATTGAACCTTTTGGAAAAATGCAATCTTTAGGTATATCAGAACAGACGTTATCCTGTGTATAAAAGATAGACACGCCCATAATTATTGGAAATGAATGAACGCAAATAAACGCAATCCCATGTAATATAGTTTTACTATAAAACTATAAAGTAGATAGAAATGTTAAAAATAAATTAAAGATATTTTTATTAATAATAAATTTATACAATTATATACACTTACCATCGTAATACCAGAAATTATTGGGAAAAAAATTAATAAAATGGCCACAAAATTTATTAAAAATTTTCCCGACAAAATTAAAAATGCCATTAGTAAAAACGTGTAACCCGCCAAGTCAGTTATGCATGTGTATAAGAGTAATTTCTCTGTTATATTAAGTTTATTGTAGAAATCACGAAGTACACCTTGAAGTGAATCCTCCATTTTTTTTATATGTTAGGGTTTGAAGTATATAAAGTGTAATGTTTTGAAAGTTTTTAAAAATTTTTGATTATGATAAAATTTAAAAACTATATCCAATTTCTTAGACACGAATTCGAATTTTGACATTAATAAATTTATAACCATTATATATATTTTCAACAAAGACTTTTTTCCTTCGTTAAATCGCGATGTACTGCGCCATTTTTTTTTAAAATACAAGGAAATCGTATGTACAACTATTTGTTTAACGAAAATAAGAAATAATTGTCAATCAATTTATTAAAGCTGAGAGATTCTGCGGCAAAACTAATAAAAATGTCATGCTCAAAAATAAACAGTGATATTACGTTGAATTTATTTATATATTAATTTAATTTATTTATTTGTTTGTTTATTGATAATTTTTTTAATAATACATTTGTTATTTGATTTAAGTAGGTCTTCGTGATTAAAAAGAAATTGTAAAAGGAGTTCTTAAGACTTAAGCTGAAGGTGAAGCGTATGCCAAATAATAGGAATTTATCAATTAGAAATCATATAACTTTACAATAAATTATTCAAACATTTCGAACGGAATATTATAAAATTGATATGTACATGCATCAAATGATTTATAGTGCATGTAATAATGAAACTGTCAAACTGTCGTAAGTTTGTTTCATCTTTGATATTCTTATCGAGATTTATGATTTTGTCGATCAGGATTATGTAATATTGAGCGTGCATAGGAAGACAAAGAAAAAAACAAAAAAATTTTATTTAACTACGGATTAGAAATTTAGAATAAGAATTATCCTGTTTATGGCTATGTATTATATTTTTATAAATTGTAACAGTTAATAGAAATCTTTAATTATAATTGGTTCCCTATATATAATGATTTGCACGTTATTTTACAAATTTGTGCAACATTAATATATGCAAAAGCTGTTCTTTCCCCCTGGACGTTAAACAAACAATTATATTTGAACGGTCTAACAAGATAATGTTTGTATGCATATTTAATTTATTTTTTATTTAAAGTTTATTTATTTTGAATCATATATTTCCAATTTTATATTTACTCAAATTAGTAAAACCTATTAAGACATCTTTTCTTTCTCATTAATTTACATAATACAATAATGCTGTAAAATTTAAATAAAATAAATTTGACCGGCGAAAAGCGTAAAGATCATCAATATTCTTTTTCCCTTTATTAAGTTTTGCACATGACTTAAATATAATGCTGACGAAATTCTTACATTTCTAACGAAAAGGATTATGTACTCATATATTATTAAATTTTTTACTCGTCTCTGAATATATTTCTATTTAACTTCCCATATCAGATACCTCTTAATCTCTTATTTATTGAAATCTACACTAATCGTATAACTGAACGCTCGTTTACAACACTTTTTAAAGTCTTACTTGACGAAATATCTTTCATTCATTTATTAGAAATGTTAGCAGTTAGTTATTATACCTTTAATTATCTCATGACAAACAAATTGAGCTTGTCGATTTCTCTGGTAAAAAAATTAATTAGGAACCACTCTGTAAGAAACGGATAAATCCGAATCGGTTATTCCGGTTCCGCCAGTTGCCGAAACGTTCCATTCCCAATTTGGAACGATCTGACTATAATTTATTCCTAATTGGTTTATAATACGACACGAGCACGTTTATAAATACAATTTTATTAATTTTATTATAAAAATATGATTATATTTTACATACTAAGTGATACTGTAAAATTAATTAATTATATTCTGAATGAGAAGAATATTGAGAATTACGCGTTTGATTTAATATGAAAAGTATGATAATGGGCGTTTATGCTTAATAATGATTTGATGAGGCAATTTTGTGACACATTAGTTATCATACCATTATTAAGCACACCAGTATAATAAATACCATACAAAATTATTATTACGCTTTAAAAAAAAAAACATTTCTTCTCATTTTTATCATTTTTTTTTTTTTTTTTGATTATTATAATGGGCAGTAAATTTTTATCAAAATTATCACAAAATTTACTCGAAATTTTAGATGACGACGAATATTATGATGTTACAATTGAAGTTGGTAACGATCCTTACGTAAAAGTATTTCGTGCTCATATGGTTATATTAAATTATCGTTCTCCTTATTTGAGAAGAATTTTATCAACTAATAAAAAGAAAAATGATGGAACTTTAACTCATATAAAATTACCAAATATTTTACCTGAAATTTTTCAAATAATTTTAAGGTATTAAATCTCATTTTTTTTTATATATAAACGTTATTGTTTTTTTTTATTAAGATTATTAAGAATATTTTTTTTTAATTTTCCTTTTATAATCAATTTTTATTTTTTTTTTTTTAGGTATATTTACGGTGGAAAACTTACTTTGAAAGAATATGATGTCTTAGATATTATTAAAATTTTGGTTGCTGCTAATGAATTAAATCTTCAAGACCTTATTCCTTATTTACAATCATTTTTAATTAAAAATAAAACATCATATTTGGAACAAAATTTTAATTTAATATATCAAACTAGTTTCGAAAATGATACTTTTTTGGATCTTCAAAAATTTTGTACAGAATTAATTTCTAAACAACCAGAAAAAATTTTTAATTCACCTGATTTCACTTCAATTTCAGAAAAAATATTAATCTCTCTTATTCAACTTGATAAAGTTCAAATTGGTGTAGTTCAAATTTGGGAGCATGTGCTTAAATGGGGTATTGCTCAGAATCCTGGATTATCTTCAGATCCTTCAAGTTATTCAAATGATGATTTTATTACTTTAAAAAATACTTTGCAACAATTTATTCCTTTTATTAAATTTACTGATTTTACTTCTAAAGAATTCGCGAAGAAGGTGTTTCCATATAGAAAGATTATTCCTGAAGATTTACAAGATAATTTAATTAAATACTTTTTGGATCATGATCATAGTAAATCAAATAAAAAGTCAGAACAACAACAGAAAATCAAAAATATCAAAAAAATCGATCCTAATAATAATAATAAGAAGAATAAGAATAAGAAAAGTATTGATTCAAAAATTATTACTAATCAACATGTTGAATTAATCTCAAAATGGATTGATAAATTAGAAATTACTGATGAATTAAAAAATTTATATGAATTCAAATTAATTCTTCGTGGATCTCGTGATGGTTTTACACCTGAAAAATTTCATGAAATTTGTGATAATCAATCTAATACTATATCAATTATTAAATTAAAAGATAGTAATGAAATTCTTGGAGGTTATAATCCAATTATGTGGAAATTTAAAATATATAATATATATAGTGAAACTAAAGATAGTTTTATATTTTCTTTTAATAATAATAATATGAAAGATATTAAAAATCATATATTAAGTCGTGTTAAAAATAAAAAGTACGCTATAGATAATAATTTTATACATGGTCCATCATTTGGTCAGGAGGATCTTCAAATTTATGGTGGTTCTAAACGTTCTTTTAATGATCGTACTAGTCATTGTAAAAAAATTTCTTATGAAAAGCAGATCAGAAATACTGAAGATCATTTTTCTATAGAAGAATATGAAATTTTTCAGATTTACAAATAATTAATTAATATAATTAATTTGATTTAGTATAAGTATATTTTTCATTTAATGGTAATAAATTAATAATTTTATTAATATATATATATACATTAATAAATTAACATGTCTATCCCTGAAATTAATTTTTTTTCTGTTAAACATTAAAAAATAATAAATATATCATTGTATCATATTCACAGAATTTATTCCTTCAGTTTATTTATTGGATAGATAGTAATGGATGAATTATTTTTTAATAAACATTAATGAATATCAGAATTTTTAAATACACCGATCGATTAATTAATCGGTTAAGGCGGTTAATCGGTCAAGGTAACGTTGATCGGTTAAGTCGATTATAGTAAATGGCGTTTCGATCCGGATAAAATAATTACTCAATTCCGAGATAAAAAGTAAAACTTCAATTTTTGTAAAAAAATTGAGATTTAATATCAAGAAATTTCAGCACTACGATCAAATTCGTAACATTAAGAGTTTCGAACAAGTTATGAATTTTCGTTAGTTCATGAAATATTTTCAGATTATCCGAAATCTGCAATTTTAATTCGGATATTCTCGGTTTATTCACTTGGAAAACTTGTAGTCGACAACTTGCCAGGTTGTCGACAAATTGTTAAATAGAAAAAATATATTATTATAATTTATGTGCGCAATTTATCGTTGGAAAAAAAAAATAGCTTATGAATCAATTGATGCAATAAATGACTCATGAACCCGAAAAAAAAATTTCGTATTTTAACTGCATCAGCCGGGAGTTGAACCCAGGCCACTCGCTTTCTCAAGTATCTTGGAAGGCGAGTATTCTACCGCTATACTACTGATGCTCGTTATATTCGTTATATATCACTTGGTGAAAATGAATCATATTTATTATTTTTAAGATCACGTGAGTAGAGTATTTTTTTTCATGTAATTTTTGATGTAAATCATTTTTCCCCCATAAGTTAAGAATATTAATTTCTGTTTATATATTAGTTAAATAATATATTGATTACAGTATATATAATCCAATATGTAATAAGTAATAGTTAATCATATGGCCTTAAGGACATATTACAAGCCACAATTATATAACAAATATGACTCATATATAGTCTTTATTTTTTTTATGAATCATAATAAGTTATTGATACTATTCAAAAAGGTATATATATACCCTTAATTTTCTAAAATAAAAACAAATTTCAAATATCAAACTTCAATACTTTCAATACTATATATCAAACTTCAAACCAACAATTTGAATTATTAATCAATATGTCTTATCAATTGTGCCTTGGAGGTGATTTTTTTATTAATGCTACAGATCCGTCTTGGTGCCAGTCATATAAAAAGACCAGCAGTCTTTTGGTCATGGGATAATTCCGGCCGGCACTATAGTTTTGGCCCAAATTATGAATTTTGTGTAACCTTAGTATAATACGAAATCCCATAAAATTTCTTGTTCTATGTCACATGATATAATTCTGGCCGGTACTATAATGTTGGCCTGAATTATCCAGGACTGAAAGACTTTTAAGACGTAAGACCGGTAGGACTGTAGTCTTTCAGGACTATTAAGCATCTTTAATTACGATACATAAATCTTTAATTAGTAAATATCTATATCCTTTTCCTGTATCTCCTTTCAATATATATAATGAACAATTCGTAAGTGACCTTTAAAAAGGCACAACAAGTTGGAATTGATGTTTTCTGTTGCAACATTCAATAAAATTTCATCAATTGTCAAAAATCTCTTGCTAACACCATATTCATTATTAGCTACTCAAAAAAGGTGCTGCTACTTTTTTTTAAACAGACTTCTTTTTTTGCGCAGCACTAAGAGACTTTCGTTTTTTTTAGGGACTTCATCTTGACAAGTTTTTTGGGTTTAATTTTTCATTTTATATAAGGAAATAGGTAAAATAAAACTAAAAGAACGAAACGTGAAGCATGAACATATTGATTTTATAATAAAAATAAATAATATGTGAAATTACTAAATTGAAAGAAATTTCATATAAAATGAGATCTCTTATGATCTTCGAAAAAAGTTCATATATAAATTTCAGTATCACATTAAAGATTCATTTTATTGTGAAATTCATTATATCCAAATTCGTTATAAGAATTGACTGTACACTACATATCAGTTGAATTCTAAAAGGCTACAAATTGGTGTAAAATAGTATAAGAACGAGCTTCGATTCAATTTTGCATATTCCAAGATGATTTCTTTTTTGAATTCTCTAATGATTTTAAGTAAGTATACTGAAGTATCATCTATATTTCTTCAAACCCATTTGAGACAATTTGTATTTTATCTACCCGAAAATTTTTTTAATTTAGTAGATCTATGTGATTCGAATTTTTTATAATCATTTTGAACATTTCGATGAGTGTGTAATATGAAAAATAAGTATGTACATCTATATTTGCATAATGTTTAAGAATTGCTCCAGATATTGAAAGACTAGTAGAAATTTTATACAAATAACAGTTTTCATCCGAAACGAGAATACCAAACACAATTCCGAGAGTTAAAATAATAATACACATTCATATTAAACAAAGATAAGGTACTAATTTCAATGGAAGTCGTATTTTGATTTTAAAAAAGTATGTAGTAAAATCTTTGACGCGATGGATGTAAGTTCGATTGGTTAAATGTCATTTTGACAACGCAAGTATTCCTGTACCATACAGCAGAAATGAATTTTTAGTACGCTTACGGACCGTTTCGCGACAGGACATTTTCCCGACAGCCTAACGCACGCCACGTGTATAACTCTGCATAACTCCGGCCAAACTTGTCGGCCAAACGCCTTGTCGAGAAAACATCCGAAATCGTTCCGTAACCATTTAGTAATATGTCCCATATTTCGAAAATGATCTAGGAACGAGAAGTAGAATCAAAAAGAAATAGTTTATAATAAAATTAAGTAAAAAAAAAATCTTTTTAAAATACCTTCATTTTTTTTTAAACGAATGTGACATATCGGTGACCGTTAAACGTCCGAAGCGGACGTCACGCTGCACGTTTTCCAAAGTGAAATCTTATTGGTGTTATATATTGCAACGATTTATAAACATCACGAGCACAACGTCTTTCACGTTGATTATAAGTTTCATTTTCTCTAATTTTGCGTTTTCGAAGTGTTTCAGGATGAATAAATACAGGTTGGCCATCCATTCTATATTTTAATTTATTATTTTAAGGTTTTAATAACGAAAATAAATTACACAAGATATAAGTTATATTTATCCATTAATTATATTTTTTCGTTTATTTATTAATGGCATGAAGAAATAATTAAAAAACAACTAAAATTTATTATATACATAATACATCTTGAAGGTTAAACTAAGGTTCAATAAAGCTTAATTCTCGAAATTAATAAGCTAATAGTATAAAAAGTATTAAGCTTAAATAATACATATATGTCACGTGCATATAAGTCACGTGCGGGACAGACAAAAATTTCGAAAGTCCTCCATTCCGCTTCGGCGTTATTTTATAAATTATAATCGGTTAGCTCAGATACACAATTTATCATAATATACCGTAATTCGGGAAAAATACCTTTTAAGACAAATTAAATTTTGACAAGGAAATATTATTTTTAACGAGAAAAAAAAATTTATAAAATATAATAATAAATTTATTTATACAGTTTAATTAATATTCGTGATAAAACTTATGTTAAAATATATGAAATATATGATAAATAAAATAAATACTATGAATATGATAAATATATATATATTGTACGGTAAAAATACAACCAAAATGAGTAGTTATAGTATATGAAATTAATTAACAATAATTAGTATAAGCGTTAATTTTTTTATTATACGTAAAATGCATATCCAAATATGTATGAATTTTATGTGTATGGGAAAACGGAACGAGTGAAAGTTTTCCAACTTTCATATCCTGCCCTCTAAAAAAATGATTTTTCCATTTATCTTCCACCAAAATTTTCGCACCTATATCTGCAATATTATACGGATGCGTGGTAATTTTATCATATCGGAAATATCCAGCCATGTCTGAAATAATTTTACTCATCGAAATGATATTTTGTCCTTTGGCATAAATCTTACGACGAAGTTCAACATTATAATCCATAATATGTGCGCCATAGGTTTCTGTAATCCAATTCATCGAAATTACCAAGTGAACTGTATTCTCACCTGAACATGCTCGAAGTAACTTGTGAAAATCATGTACATTAAAGTAATCGTAAATATTGCTCCAAGACATTATCCATGGGTCCAATTGACGAATCGAAGCATGTAATGCAGGATTATCATTATTAACGGATTGATAATGCAGATAAATTTCAATCGATTCAGTTTTTCTTGCAGGTGGAGATAACCAATTGCAAATTTTTGTGATTGAGACTTCAAGAAAATTATATATCGCTTTCAAGAAGGGAGTGTTTTTACGATTATTTCCAGATAGAATGTGATCCGATGGCATCATTTCAAACATAAATTCACTTGTTGAATGTGGAGAAATTCCGTTATTGCAATTAAACATTGTAATACTTGCAATTAGATTTTTTTGTTGATGATCATCCATGAGAGGAAACTCGCCAGTAAGGATATGACGTGTAGCTTGTATACGATCTCGTGGTTCGACAAGATTGGTAACAAGGTAAAATATACTATCTCCAGAATCAAAAGTTTCTGCCCAAAGTTTATGTGCTTCTTGTCGAGATTTTGGTGATTTAACAGATTCACTCCAGTGAGAAATTAATGATCTAACTTTTGGGTGAAGCTCATTTTTCGTGGGGTTAGGAGGAGCATTATTTGGCGCATCTTTATATTTCAAGACTTTATTGACAGCATCCTCAAAACATTTTAAAGTCTTCTTTGTCCATACACTAGAAAACCAAACTTCAATGATCGATCGAATTGGTGCTTTTCCTATCATCATTTCTTTAATAACATTGGTTTTTGCTACAGCATAAATCGATCCTTCATAACCAATAAATTTATTTGGTTCATTTACAGAATTCATAGTTTTCACAATTCTAGCTCGTAAAAGAAAATCCAAATCTACAAAACCTACAGCAACATGAACTTTTCCTTGATCAAACGTCATACTTTGTTTTGGAGTATTACTAAAACTTTGAGCATATTTGCCTCCAAATTCATTAAATGGTTTTTTTACTTTTTCAGTGAAAATATCACCAATTTTTCTTGGAGACGAAATAAACTTTATAAGTTCTTTTGAATATTCATTCCATCTTTTCAAAGTGTGAAAAAGTTTTCCGTTAACATTCATATTTAAATATTGATCGACATCTTGATTTTCTATTATTAATGATCTAGAACGGTTAAGAAGTTGTAATCGTCTCGTTTCATTTGGATATTTCGTGGCATATTCTTTTCCAAAATCAGGTACTTTCAATTCTTGTAAATGCTTACGGTGCATAAGATGCTTAAGTAACATAAGATTAAAAAATAAATCTGTGAAATCATCATCATCATCATCATCATCATCATCATCATCAGATTCACGGATAAATTCGGTAATTTCTTCATCATCGGATTCATCGATAATTTCGTTAATTTTAACAGCTGGTAATTTATTATTACATGACTTTTTATGCTCTTTCCAATCTTTTTTTTGACATTCTTTAGAGCAGTAATGAGTTTTTCGGCATTTTGCACATTGGGTTTTAGTAAGTTTTTTGCATACGTAGCATTTATCCATTGCTTATAAAAAGAATTTTTATCAAGTAAATAGATAGTATAGTATGTTTATATGAAAAAAAAAAAAAAAAAAAAATTCGAGCAAGTTGAGAGTGTGTTTAAATAACTTCTTCATGTTACACATCGCTTTAACATATTTTCAAAACATCATTGATATATTTTTAACATTATCGTACAAAAAAGAAAATTCTATAAGTAACAAAATTAATATTATTGTTTTAAAATCGACTCAAATTAGAAATTTATTATTTCCAAGAAAGTATTTGAAATAAATTTTGTTCGGTTATTAAAAAAAAGTGATTTATAAATCATGATAACAATATCAAAGAATATCAAATCCTTTCTTTTATAAATAGTACACGGTATGTTTCGTTGATTTTTTTGGTGTAATGTAAAGAAAAACCGAAAAAGTAATGACAATACCAACAATTTTTATACAGTTAACCAAATTTATATTTTTAAAACGTTATAGTTTGACATATGAAGCACCAAAGATATGATCAAAGGTTTTGAAATACAAATCATAAAGTCACGTGAAATCACGTTATTCGAAGGACGTTGTTGTCAAGTCAGTTTGAGTGACGTCATTTGAAGTGGCGTGACGTTATTTAAAAAAACCCCTTGTTTTTTTTTTGTAACAAATGTAACAAAGGGCAAGTTTTATAAATTTAACTATTATGGTGATTGTATTTAAAGTTGTTTCTTAATAGAAGTTACTACTCCCTTTTTTTATTATTCGGCCGAATTATAAAACAAGGAAAAAAAAATATTTTCTCGAATAAGAATGTTTAAAATGAATAAAATTTCTTGAATGTGATAAAAATAAAATAAAAATTGACTATTACAAACTGTGGCATAAATTAAAGAATATTCGTCAAATTTACCTTAAATTTCAAGTACTGTATGTTTATTTTGTGAACTGGAATTTTTTAAATGATATTTATTATACATACGCCCTATTTTGCGCAGCATAGAAAATAAAAAAATTTTTACTTTACTTTTGCGCAGTTTAAATCTTTTAAATTGTTTTAATTTATGAAAACTAATTTAAAAAATTAATTTTACTTTACTTACATTGAACGACAAATCAAAATGTACTTCGCCATCACATATCACATAGCATAGCACCTTAATTAAATATATTTATTTCAGAACAAATGTACAAATGTACCTTCGCAGTCACATAGCGTTTTATAATATAGAATTTTTTAACGTCTTTGTATATTCAAATCTTTGTAATATACTAATATTTCCTTTTCTTTATTAAAATATAAAATATAATTCACGCGAACATGTATTTCTCGCATTGGCGATTAAAGTCATTAAACCGGTCAAACTTATTAATTCGGACCGAAATTATAATAATTTCGGTCAATCGGAATTAAAATCGGTTCGTTTAACCGGTTAATTAAAATCCGAAATGATATAAAATTAAACAAGTTTAGAAAGTTTAGACAGTTTAGACAGTTTAGACAGTTTAGACAGTTTAGACAGTTTAGATTACCGGTTAATTAAACCGACTCGAAATGATATTAGTTTTTTTTTTGGCTGAAATTAAGATCACCAGCTTTCGTAACCGAAGATATTTAATTTAACCAGTTATTTTTTTTTTATTCAAAAAACTCTATTTATAATAATCAATATAAATAAAAAAAAAAAAAAAAAAATTATGGTTATTTATTAAACATATAAAACTTTACTTAAAAGTATAAACAAATAATCGATAAAAATTTCTTTATATGGTTCCAATTTTAATCGACTATTACTTTAATCACTTAATAATGAACTCTGATCGAAATAAAAATATATGATGTGATCGTGTAAAACCGTCAATATGTATGCATTGTTACGTATAATAAATCAAGGATTAATTATTATTATTATTATAAAGGAGCTATTTATTTGTTTTACGACTTTTAAATTTTGATACGTAATTTAACACCATCGATCATTACATGTGATTTAAAAAACAACGTTTATGATCGACGCCAATATCCTAGATATAAAATAAGATTTTTTTTTTTTTTTTTTTTTTTTTTAAAAAAAAAAAA